>JABSTQ010004690.1:0-19374 GCA_013358835.2 Ixodes persulcatus
AAAACCACGACTCGTATTCTTTCTGACGCCCTGTGTGTATTGCTTTGTTCGCACTGTGGACTCGATGATGGCATGACGAAAGAGCGTCGGTGTTGCGAGTTCTTGCGCCACGGACGGGAGTGTCTTTTCTGGTCGGGCACGATAGCGTCCACGACAGCAGCAAATACATTAGAACTCCGTGACGGATCAATTAATGCAGTCAGCGTGCGTGTTCCTAGTTGGAGCACCGATCATCACCCAGCCCTCGCTCAGCGGGACTAGAAAGAGATTACAAGGACATTACATAGTCCATCAGTCAGTATCCGATTCGAAGCGGTCTCGTCAAATCGAAACTAGGAAGGGAAAATGACGAGGCGTGTGTCATTATCATACACTCGAGGTGGATATACTCGGACAGCTTTACCCCCGGTATAGCCCAGATTTATATTCTGATATACCACCGAGTAAGCTTTGATTATCGTGGATATGCTGTCGGACAAACGCAAATGCGCACGGATATACCTTCGGATATGGATTCTGATGTACACCTGAGCATATCCCGAATATATTCGAATATGCACTCGGAATCTCGGATATACCGCCGAATACTCAAACATGCACTCGAATGTACCCCTCAATAATCCTGATATAACCCTTACATACCTCCGAATGTACTAATGTGCACCGATATACTCCCGAATATACCCTGATCTACTCCTGAGTGTACTAATATTCACCTTGAAATACCCTGACATACTCGGGCATATCCCCGAATACTTTCGGATGGACCCCGGATGCAACCCTTCCGGACTCGGGTTCACTTCGCGAAGAGAGTCATCGCGCGTCGTTTCGGCCTCTCGCGCGTGTGCGTTGGGAAGTCCTGCCGGGTGGAAATAAATGTCACGTCACCCGCGAGGCATCTCGGATCCCCGCGGAGGACGAGGGGGAGGAACGGGGAGGAGAGAAGGAAGAGGATGGAAGCGAGGCGAGCAAAAAGCGGACGACGAAGGCGTGCATCGGATACACGGCGCTAACGGCGCTGCTGCTGCAGCTCGGAGCAGGCTATCGGGCGCTGGCTCTCTTTCCGAAGATGGTGTGGATGACCTCGGATGACCCCTTCTCCGTCCTGGCTTGGCTCTGGTTGGTTCCGCTCTTTCTCGCGCCTTTGATTCGTCGTCGGGGTTCGGCCAACGCTCGGTAGGGCTCGGGCTCTTCTCTCGCCCTCCCCTCGTCAAGGTCGTCGTGTGTCTTTCACCCGTTTCGCTTGTTTTGGGGACCGGATCCGTTCGCGGCTCCGCTGACAGTGCGCTGGAAGCTAGGCGCTCGCCGGAACCATCCCTTCCGTCACCTGACCCCGCCCTCTCTGCTCGTTGGTATGGGTCGGAGCTTGATCACGTTGCGGAAGATGGACGGTTGACTGGTCCATCGAGCCCGTAGCTTCTCCTCCACTGTCGGTTTAGGGTTGAATGGAGTATGGGACGTGCCTAGAAAGACGATATTTTGCCCTCCGCTCCCCGAGATTTCTCAGCAGGGATTTGTCGAGAACGCGTTTCCGAAGTCAAAACAGATTTCTCGTCTTGCCGGTTAGTAGTTTTTTGTTTGTTTGTTTTTCTTCGGAGGTCACAATTTTGGTGCGGGAGAACTGACGGCGAACCGAGGAGAGAAAGTGTGTGAGAGAAGAAGAGAGAGGTGCCATTTCCGGAAGCTTTCCTTTTATTAAAAGTTTGGGGGGGGGGGGGGGGGGGGGAGGGGGGGGGGGTGTGTGCTTCAAAATGCTAAGAATTGATGCTGTCGTCCTGTGGTTGTTTTTGTATCTTCGTTATGTGTTCGTTTCGTCGAGAACTCGTGTGTCAAGACATTGTTTTTGGTTTCTTGGGCGCGATTTTTTGCTGTTGTTTTGTTAAGCGAACACTATCAAGATCCGAGGTCAGCTATTGGGAATTTGCGGGTATCTTTATCGAGATGACAGTGTCGAGCCTCTCGAAGGGCCAGCGTGCGAGATAAGTCTAGCCGTCCATATGCGAGGTGGATCTTTAGAAGTTTCGTCTGCTTGCTTCAATCCAGATACCAATCTTCGAGCGTCTCGAATGTCAAAATGCGCGCGGGGAAAACAAACGTCGTTGATCGTGCATGCATGCACGAAACGGTGCGTATACGGAACCGTGCGTGACTGCGATTGACTTTGAATTTCTCGGTCACGCGGCAGTTCTAGAAGTAGCGAAGACCACCTCTGTCGACGCTGCCTGCCGGTGGGACCAATCGAACTGCGTCAAAAGAGCAACGTTATGATGTTCGTCATCTCCCTGTTCAGCCAGTGACAAACGCGCCAGGTGCGCATCCACAATTGGCCCTCTCTCCCCCCCCCCCCCCCCCCCCCCCCCCCCCATCTTATTCACAACGCTCAAGAAGAAGATCTCCCTGTTCTATCACTGGCTAACCCAATCAAGCACATTGACTTGCGTTTTTGGTGTGTGTATGTGTTCGAGCCTTCGACTGCGCTCGGACTTATGCAGTGACCATTATAATGCCATAATACCAAAATAAAACGAGCAAATGTGTGTGTGTGTGTGTTTGGTTACGCCGGTTTTAACTCAGTTGTAGAAACGTGCTAATATTGATTCTTGTTGAATACCACTGAGCCACTCTTAACCTCTACATTGCATCGAAAACCACGACAAACCGACTTTCTTTACAGTGTGTAAGATGACACTGGTGTTTGATTTGGAACTATATTTGGGCAGTACTACCCATTCATCAATATTTAGTACTCAGTAAATACACACGCTCGCTTAGCAAAGCCACACCACTTGTTGATCTGTGCAGCAGACTTCGCTCGCTCTCTGAAGCGACCAACACGCGCGTGCCGGGCTGTGGAGTTGTAAACATTGGAATGGTGTAGCTTGCTCTCTGTGTTTGTGTTAGCCCAAGGTCCACCGGGGAGTCTGATGACTCGACCCGTAAGGCGCGGCCATGCACGCTGGGGCGTCCTTGCGACTTCGCCCACGTGGCTCTTTAATCTTCGCGAGCTGCGATGCATTCGATGGGCGCCAGTTATTGCCGGAGCCACAACAGAGCCCCCCCCCCCCCCCCCCCCCTCCCTCCGTTGCTGAGGCGACGCTGCCAAGGTCGCGTGCTCGAGCATTCGTGTATTTTTTCGTGCGTTTGCTCGCGAGCAGAGAGAGAGAGGCGATGGCCAGCTGAAAACTGAACAAACAGCAGGCTTCCAGCTGAGCCCGAAACTTGGCAGCTGCAGCCGCCGCCGCCGGCAGACGGTGTGGGGAGACGGGGGCACAAAGCGGACAAAGATGGAAACGAAAGATGTACGCAAAATCTTCCGTCTTTTATATATATATATATACTGAAAGTCATCCCTGCTGTTCTTATCCTGAGGTTGATGAATGAGGGGCAGTAAGGGGGGGGGGGGGGGGGGTTGTCCTAGCCGACTACTGGGATAGAGAACAAAGAGACTGTAGTGAGAGAGCACGATGAAGGGTAACTGCGTTAATGACGTAATTGACGTGTTTTACAATTGCAAAAGAAAAAATCGAAAACTTAAAAAATACTTTTTTTATTTTTTAAGAAAGTAAAGTATTAAGAGGAACGAGATGCTTTCATCTTTATCTTGATCACTTGAGGTGTGATTGTTGTAGATGGTTCTCCTACAGCAGAGAACGCGAACCAGTTGTTGCCTGTGTTAGTTTCCTCTCCATGATCGCCTTCTGTGTTGTCGTGTTTAATTTATCCTTCACTCTCACTTTTTTATATATAAGGCGAACTATGTAGGGGTTCGGTTTCCAAAGACCATAAATGAAATATTGGAGCTTTACGTCGCAAAGCAGCAGGAGTTGTGGGCGACGCCTGGGGAAGGGACTACCCAGGGTCCAGGACCCCCAGACGTTCCAGAGGCCGAAGCGCGTCATGATGATACTCTCCAGAGACCTTAGATCTTTGGACCTTGGGTACTATTTGCGCGAACACGTGCGCGCGGGGTTCTGTGCTAAAGCCACGTTGTCGCGCCAGCACAGCTTTGAGGACAAGCTTGTCGGTCCCCAGTGCATCCATCTTGTAGCTAGTGAAAACCAAGCATCTACTCTACTGAAATATAGTTCATTGGAAGCTCACGCTCTTAGCTTTTTCGTATGCAAAAGAAATTAAACTTGTACGATAGTTTAAATAGTGGGAAGTTTAAAATCTTGTGTGCTGTCTTCGCCGCACAAGATTTTCCGAAGTGGTGATTACGCGAAATGAGAGTGACACCTGCAGTTGTTGAACTCGTAAGGTCTGAATCTTTCTGTGGCTTATGTTAGATCAGTCGACACTTCAGTGACCGTTCGTGTTCTTTTCACTTGCAGGGTCGGCACACCAAAACGGGGCAGCTGGCCGCCATCAAAATCATGGACGTTACGGAGGTGAGTCTTTAAGAATCTTCCATTTGTCTAGCGATTGTCTTGACTGGGCTGACTGCAATTTGAATTAGGCTGGCTCGTATTCGTGTAGTACATCTTCTAAGACTTGTGTCCAAAATGCTTCTTTGCAGAAGCATTTTATGACACAAAATAGTTGCCTTCTTCCTCGATTAGAGACACGGTCGATATAAAATGCTGGAACGTTTCTTTGGTTATTTTATTTTCGTCGCATAGAAAATCTAAGTTGTAACGAGCGGAGAATGCCTGGATACTAAACGTTTTTTTTTATCATATCGTTTAGGTATGCAGCACGGTTTCAATGAAAGACTTGTAAATTGCAGGTTTTTGTCTGCGTCACCGCTTACCGATGAGACACGGCTCGTTACGCGTCTGGTATTCCTCGAAATTCCCCGTAGGGTAACCAATTTAATTGAATCACTTCATTGCTCAATGGCGAGCTCGTGGAAATTTAATCACTTTTCGAGACGATCATTCGCGATTTCCTGGAGAGAGCAGCAACCGTACGTCCAGCGAGTTTCGTACGTGCTCTCCTCATCGTGACATTGGTGAAAACTGCATTTCTTTTTTTTTTTTTTTTTTCAAGAGACGCTTCAAAAGCTAGCAGAAAAAAACAAGAAACGGGAATGAAAACCAGAAACGCTTCCGGCTTTGCGTAAGCGCCATCTCAACCGGTGACGACACCTCGCCCTTCCTTTTTTTTTTTTTTCTGTATATGCATAGTGTACTTTTTTTCGCACACTTCTTCACGTTCATAGTTCATACATATGTGCACACTTGGACGTGTGGGCTCCCCGACTCGGTAACAAAGGAGACTTCCCAAATATTTGTTCCTGGACGGTAGGGTAGCTTGTTGTAGACGACGTTGTGGACCTAGCCGGCGCAACCCTAGCCGACGATAGGGCGGCAGACTGCGAAAGCGTAAACCTGTCTGGCAGCATAAACTTCTTGTGCTTACAGGCAGCCAAACAAACTCGGCATGAAGGGGATGTCGTTTTCCTTTACGCCGTAGTAGCGTTTTTTTTTTTTTTTTTTTTTTCAACTTTGTTTTTGGTGAAGCGTTTCCTCCATCCCTCCGTCTTGATCTCCGTTTAACGACGTTTTTGTTTGGGCCTTGTCAAGATGCGGACAAGATGCCGCCATGCCGCCTCGAAGGTTGTTTCCGGCGAGTGAGGAACAAAGTTATGAAAACAGAAATGACGCCCGAATGCCGTTAACTCCATCACGCGAAGGTCGTTTCTGTGTTTCTTTTAGGTTTTTTTGTTTTTGTTTTTAGCTTTGTTTTTTTTTTTTGGATTCGGCGTTTATAAGCCTAAGGACTGCTGTTGTGGACATCGGCTGTCTGCAAGTGACCTTGGCAATGCTGGGGGCGCACGTCTTTATTTCTGTTTTGTGTGTGCGACGGGAACTATGCAGCTTATAACCATTGTTATCCCGGGTGTCTCAGCACATTTGCAATGTTGGACAGCAGTTCACCATACACCAACAAAACACAAATATTTAAAGCACTTATAACTGGCAGAAATGTCAGTGCTACTGACAAGCTAGAAGTCAAGCTCTTTCAGCTTTAATTTCGTTAGATTCCGTCTCATTGGCCTAGAAAAGCAGCAGGGCATCTCATATATAGTTACTCTATAGGCCCGTTCACACACTTGCGACCTCTTAGAACAGAGTGCCTTGGAACCTCTTAAAGGGATTGTCCGGTCGAAACCGGAAGTACTTAAGTTTTTGCACTCGTTACGTCGAGGGAGCCTTCATGTAGACAAACGTTATTTTTATTTTGATATATGATCTCCCGTTATTATTTAAACCTTTCATGAGCCTATGTACGAAACTGCACCCCGAATTTCGCCAGTGTCAATGGCTGACACCCGTAGGTGCTGTGTGACGTCACAAAACGCAAAGGTTTGTCGGATGGTCGGGATAACAAGCGTTGGTCGATGGATGTCTTGTATTTTGTTTCGAATTATATCGTCTCTTAGGCTGTACCCTACTTAAATACGGTTCTTTTACTGCAGTTCCTAAGCATGTGCAAAAAAAGTCACGCCTTTTAGCAGGAAATTACTTGCAGAAAGCCATAAGCTTCGAGCAAACGTATGCCGTTTCGCGCAAACACAACTGCGACGGCCACCGATCGAACTAGGGGCGCTTGCAAAGCAAAGGATGCAGATTTCGCCTCTGAAGCAGCACCTAAGTATACACATGTCAGCGGTACGCATGTCAGCGGATCCACTGGATCGGTGATGAGGCTGCGTGTCGTTCCTTCAGAGGCGATGTCCGCGGGTCGAAGACAAACGGCGAATCGTTCAAATGCATGTCGTCACTTGACTTGGACGAGCTTGGTGAATCGTAGTCACGCTCTATTTTCACACGCCGGTAAAACAGAATCGGGCTGCACGCGTGCTAAATACAACTTCTGGTATCGTTTCCGGATGGCCTAGCTGTTGGTTTCGGTTTCGCTGCATAATCAAATTGATTGATCCGATTTGGGCGAGGAGTGGATGGACGTGGTTTAATATCGTTGGCACAGCATCACATCTCAGCTTACGAGCCTTCTGTCCGCTTAGAGCTCAGCTCGTAGCTCTCTTCTGTGAGATGATTGCTGCATAAGCGGGATCCTGATCTTGACGGGAACCCAGTCCCTACTCACGGCGACGATCGTCACTGCACGTCTCGCGGAAAAGTGTGGAACGTCATGTCTTGGCTCGCATGTGCTGCCCGATGGTTGTGGCACCCAACCGCGCGACGAAAATCTCACCCAACTACGAAACAAGTCGAGCACACCAACAAAAACGAAGCACGCTGAGGCAGACAAAAATGCTCGCTTTGTGTTTTGTGACGTCAGAGCTTCAATGTTGCCAACGAAAGCAGCGTTTACGCTAGAATGCGATTGAAGCAGCATAAATTCAATTACTCACACAGAAGGGCATATAAAATTCAGATATTGCACGTACGATCCGTCTCGAGGCAGTGACAATGATATTCAATTGTTTTCTCGAATACAAAATTTGACCTGACAATCCCTTTAAGTGTGCCCGTGTAAAAGAGGTATTAGAATGGATCCCTGACGTTAATGACCTATGAAACACGCGTTCGTTTTTCACCCCACGCAATAGAAGTCCCAGTAAAAAATTAAAAAAAAACAAAAAAAAAACAAGCAGCGTTCACCCCCTCAACTCGCAGCCAGAACAAGCGGCCACGTAATCTGGAGCCAATTATATGCCGCCAATGTTGAACATAGCCACGCGCTGGGTTTGGCAAAGCACAGGACACGCGCTGAGTTCCAGACATTGTCATGGCTCGGCTATTGTCGTCGTTGCAGCGATTGGACACGGGCCACTACCCGAATGCTTCTCGAGCTAGTAATTATCACGAGCCCAAATCGAGTGCTCACGCAATGCTCGGGTGCAATCTAAGAGCAGCATTCAAATATCGTCATATGGGTGTACTGCGATCCCCACTTTACGTCATCAAATTTTGCAAAGGAGAGATTGAAGGAAAATGATCGCTTTTGTCTCTGAAATTACACCGCGACAAAGGAGTTTCTTGGCCAGTGGCGTTGCGTGTGAGTAACCTTGAGTACCACTAGTGCCAGTAAGTTCGTGTAAAGTGAAAAACATTCCAATTGAATATCGTTGCACCGCCCCTTTAAACGTTCCTTCAACCGTCGGTGACTATAACTAGGGCAGTCAGGAACATTCTGCCTTTAAAGGAGTCATGAAACGCTTTTCCAACTTTTTCCTGTTTAGCTTTCCTCCTCAACTCACAAATCGCGCATTCTACCAAACAGTTCAAGAAGACGAAAAGGGGGAGTCACCTCTTGCTCGGACTCTCGTTTCTCTAATCCGGACACATCTATTCTCCCCCTAGAAGATTAGCCGTCGCTCAAAATTCAGACAAAGGTTGCTTTCCCCACCCCGTTCACCCCGAAGCTGACAGTGCTGTGGAAGCTACGTGCTCGTTGGGGCAGCCACACTTTTGCCACGTGATCACGCTCTCTCGCGCATACCCACGCGCAGAGAATGAGGTGAGGTGATGAAAGGGGAGCGGCTGATTGGTCCGGCAAGCGCGTAGCTTCCACCACAATGTCAGCTTAGGGGTGAACGGATTAAGTGAGCTCCGGTGTCGTGTGACGTTCGTTTGGGCCCGGTGACGCGCTGCGGGGTCCCGATGACGCGCTCGCACATTTGACCTCGGAGGTCCGGCAAAACCTTCGCTCTTGTGAAATGTCGTTCCAGCGTCCCCGCATAGATTGTGCCAGTGTGTTCTCTCGTCCTAAGAAATTTTAAGAGGTTTCAACAGGTCTCGTCTCTCTCGGTTGTATGCAGTTGCAAGTGTGTGAACTGCCTTATCTCGTAGGGTAATTGATTAAATTTGAAGTTTGGGCTGGTTGATATATGGACATACTAAAAACAAAAAAATAGCGCGAACACAAGGACAAAGTAAAAAATAACTGACAGAACACAGAACTGTGTCCTGTCGGCTACCTTTTACTTTGTCCTCGTCTTCGCGTTTTTGTTTTTACTATGTCGTAGGGTAAGTTCATAAGCATCTGCCATCTTTTCACACAACCATCAAAAAGAGTGTGGCAGTCCTGATATCTTTTCACTTCAATTTTCTTAATAATGTTTTGCTGACCATATTTTGCACACCATTGTGCTCAAGATGCTCCACAAAATTTGCAGTGCACTATCGCTGTAGTTCATAATAACTAGTGATCAAGCACATTTCTTCTGGTAATAGACAAATTTATTGTGGAGAAGCTGAGTGTCAGATGCCTTCTGGTTCTCAACACCACATTACTCATGCTTTCCCATGAATTAATGCCCAGGTACACAAAATATAGCGTTTACTGTTGTTTTCTGTTCTCTCGAAGATCAGTCTCTGCAGTTATTTTATGGGGGTCCATGTGTTTTTCTCCATACTTATTCTTCTTCTTTCCTAATCTGTCGTAATCTTATTTTTTTTCTCTCCTGTTTACACCACTTAATCTTTGTTGTTCATCTAATTACCAGCGCTGGAGCTAGGCTAGCTCCACCCTTATCACTACTATGTGCTCCACCACGGCTATGACATCTAGTAGGACATTATTTTTATTATTAAACATTTTGGTGTGGTCTAGCATGATGTTCAAATTGCTGTAATCTTGTTAGCATCTTACTTTTCCATAACTTGAATTCCTTTCTGGGGCAACGGCTTCATGTCGCATTTCCCATGGTTTGCTTGTCACGGGCCTTTATTAACATAGTTGCCATTGTTGGTAATGGCTTTGTTAGACTCCAATATGTGTGAATGTTCTCAGGCACGCAACAAACTAAAAATAGTGGGACAATGTCGTATGAATTAACTGGGTGTATGTTGTTGCTGTCCAGATGCAATCAAAGAATTCAAGGTTGTGTTTTCTTATCCTATCTGTTTGTATGTATAGTTCTGTCTCTGTTGGCTTGTTTATATTTTGCTGTAATGACTGTGACCAAAAATGAGTAGGCCGTTTAGTTTTTAACCTTGGTAGGTAATTGTTTTTTTTTTCTATGATTTATGTATTAGTATTTTAGGAGTGTAACATATAAAAGAAAAGGGAATAAATGCTTGTACTCTACTTTTAAGTTGGTACTCAGGGTAAGATTGATCTGGGGAGTTGCCTGTTACTCTTTCATTTTTCCTTCCCAGACTAACATAGATTTTCTTTATTTATTGGTTTGGCCTAAGCTTTATTCAGAGTTGTGAACTGGTTCCGAATAGACCGCATTGCTTTTGACAGGTCAAAAGACGCAGATTGGTGCATTTGAGCAAAAAATGTCTATCACCCACCCGAGGAATCAATGGGGCAGGGCAGAATTTTATCCACAGACTCCGTACGAGTTTTCACTCATTGACTTCATGAGTTGTGTGCAGCACTCTCGAGGTGCAGGCATGTGTGCATAGCTCTGCAAGGAGCCTTTTCTGCACAACTGCGAAAGCACTTTTCAAAGCCATGGACTTGGCCCATCTTTCCTGCAGCTTTGTTCAGTGCTCTTAAGGGGAAGCACTACCTGGGAATGGCAACCTTTGAACCGCTCACTCAATCGGCGTGATATTTGCAGGTGGTGTTTGTAGCCATATAGAAGGAGGGCATGCAAAGTTTCAGCCCTGTGAACCATTTTTATGAGGTATTATAGCCCCAGAACAAAGTAAAGCATAGTTTTGCATGGATTTTGTTCAATGAATCTATTGTTAAGAAATGGTGTTGATAACCACATATTTTTCTGGTGGAATGCATACTGGAATACCTTTTGCCGGTTGCTATAAAAAGAAAATTAAAAATATGTAGGTGAAAAAAATAATTATGAAAGTTTTTTTACATTACCAAGTTTTGTAAATTACACTTTTTCATAATAAAGGAATGTGAAAATGCAAAATCTGAGTTCCTAGTAACCGGCTTTATAAAATTTTGGCATATAAGCCACAAATATTAAGTCTCCATAGTTTCATACTGAAACAATAGTTTTATTAAAGTGAGATGTATGCCAAAAAGTGGAATGGAGAAAAATGCGTTCAAAGTGCTCAAACCTCTACCTTTCCTTTAGCATCGCTGGACTGAAAATAATTTATAAAAAAATAACTACTTTCTGGGAATACTCTCTTGATGTTGGTGGGTGTTAATGTGGCATTTTTCAAAATCAACTTTTTTTGCAGAAATTTTTTTTCCGGTTAATGCCCCCCATTAAGATAGGAAATAGTAAAACTGTTTTCTCATCATTACATTAGAAGAGATGTAGCTACTGTTTTTTTACTTGAAAATGAAAGCTGAGCCCTAAGGCTAGTGTTATTGTTTGTTTGGTTTTACAATAAACTGGCTTTTCCAGTATGCTTTTCATTAAACTGGGGGAATCATGTAGTTGCATTTAGCATACAAGATCATAAGCTTTTCTTCTTCCTTCATTGTTATCTCTTCTCAAATTCACGGTTCAATTTACAATGGCTACCAGCAATCAAGAAAAGCAGAGGTTGCCTTTTCAGGTGCTAGTGTTGCTTGGAAGCAACAATCTGTGCCAGTGCTAGCTGCTACTACTGCTGCTGGTGCTGTACTCTCCTGTGTAGCCGGAAAAGCTTGTCGGTTGATTTTCACTTTCTTTGGTTGTTTTGATAATACACTGTTGAATGTCTTCTACTTTCAGGACGAAGAGGAAGAAATTAAGCTAGAAATCAATGTACTCAAAAAGGTAAATTATTACGCTTGTTACTCTTAATATTTACTTTAAAACCATGACATTATTGCACTAAGTGCTCAACTTCAACACCAAAAACAACAGAAGAATGACAAAAATAAATTATGCAAGTTGGAAATTAAAGGCTCTGGCTTCTGGAATGGACAGTGTCGGTATTAAGTTTTGTGCTTCCAGTTTGTTTGAAATATATAGTTTAAAGTATGTCTTTAGTATATATAGCGAGGTCATTAAATAATTGTGACATATTTAAGATAAAAGGAGGAGAGGGGCATGGAAGTACCACATAAGGTAGTGGGACACAGTATCTCAGGTGCATGTTTTAAGAGCATCAAATATGTATATTCCTAAACATAAATTTCGAAGTGCTTTTCCCAACCCTGGTGATAATAGCACCATTACTGAATTTTCTGCATTATTCAATTGTCAGCAGCACTCTATGCTTTCTAGCTAATGCAAATTTACAGAAGCACTTAGTAGAGGACTCTCAATTCACACTGCTTTGACATCCCATGCCTTCCTTTGTCCTCCAGTATTCCCATCACCGTAACATTGCAACCTACTACGGTGCCTTCATCCAGAAAAGCCCACCAGGAAAAGATGACAAGCTTTGGGTAAGACTTCTTCCATTTCTACAGTTTTACTTTTTCTCTTCTCTTTTGAGAATGGTCGAACAAATGAGTTGTTGTCTTGCAGTTGGTTATGGAGTACTGTGGTGCTGGTTCAGTCACGGATCTTGTCAAATGTAAGTCCCTTTGTTGTCTCATGGATGTTTGCAAACTTTCTCGAAGCCCTCGTGGTATTTTATCAACTTTCTGAGGATCTTTGTTACTGCTTTGTGTCTATAGGTTTGTTAAAACCAGGGTGGAGAATAAAAATCAAGATGATTTCAATTGTGTTTTAAATCGTGATTTAAATAATTATTTAAATTGGACCAGTTTTACTACAATGATTTTAATCAAACCTTTCACACACGTATGATCTTACCGTTTTGCTATTCTTTGACGGTTTTATGCGCATTTGTCTAGGTAGTATTTAAATTAGAAGAATCGTCGGGCAAAAAATATTTATATTGTGCTAAACACGAGCAAAAAGGAGTGCTCTTTTGAGCAAATCGGAGCATTGAGCTTCCTTTCTGCCTTCCACTTTGTTCGTCAGTTACATAATGTCCTACTGCCAGCAAATCAGAATGCTGAAGAAAAAAACAAAAACTAGAAAAATAATGTCCTATTTACGAGCAAATCGGAATGCGAAAGGAAAGGAAAAAAAACTTTAGAAACTCGGAAATTAAGCTGTTTTTGTTCTAGCATGGCTGGTTTTACATCAATAAAAAGTTATTAATCAAAATGTACTTTTTTTATTCACAGTAATTATTTCCTCCGCATCGTGGTCACTCTCAGATTGGACGGATGTATCGATCGATCTGCCATGTTTAAATATGTGTCTAGTAATAAAGAAGCTCTATTTTCTAGCTATAGCAATTTAAATAAAATAAATCTGATTTACTTAATTTTAAAAAAAATCAGTATTTCTTTTTACCCTGGTTAAATCTGACTGAAAAGTTATGGGAAGGATTGCAGTTCAACTTCTTTAGTAGGTTTTATACTGTACACCAAGAAGCAGTCAATTGGAGTGCCTCCAGATTGTCACTCTTTAGATTAGTTTTGTATGTTTTTAACCTCTTCCAAAATGTGCTGCCTTTCTGCCTTGTATGGACTTAACAGGGTTGTAGAAAGATAAATGTGGGGCATGATGTAAAAAGGCCGTTTTCGTCCAGCTTTATTGTGAGCTGTTGTGTGGTCTTATATTTGCGAGAGTTGTGAAACAAAGTGCATGTCATTGGCTTGCATTTCTTTTAATCAAAAGTATTATGTGGTAGTTGTATTCCTTCTTTCTTAATAACATTGTCATGCTTCTGTGCCAATAGTGTGAACCCTTGCCTTCTTTCTGGTTTATTTGGCGCAGTATGGCCATAGCAGCTTTGCGCCATAAAGCCCGTAATCAACAACAACTTTCTGGTTTATGCTCTACGTGTACAACAGTGTCGGCATCTGTCAGTGAGCAAGTGAAGACAATGGAA
This sequence comes from Ixodes persulcatus, assembly GCA_013358835.2. Lineage (NCBI taxonomy): Eukaryota > Metazoa > Arthropoda > Arachnida > Ixodida > Ixodidae > Ixodes > Ixodes persulcatus. Next base: position 13,689 of record JABSTQ010004690.1, read on the forward strand.
AGCTAGAATGTTTATTTCCTCACTGTTTGTCCCATGCGAGCCATTTCACTCACATTTGTCTGAGGTGGTGTCTTCTTTCCTCCCAGCAACGAAGGGCCAGTCTCTAAAGGAAGAATGGATAGCGTACATCTGCAGGGAAATTCTTAGGGTGAGCCGATCCTGTTGTATCTTGCCTGAATGCTCGTGGTGGAACCAACTGTTGGTGAGACTGTGAACAATTCAGCACAGAATTATGATATATCTGTTTTATTATGGTCATCACTGCACATACAAAGCAGAAATGTCAGCTAGGGTATCTGGTCTTTGGCATTTATTTCTGTGAGTATTCAATGAAGTGAAAAAATTCAATGAGATGCATTGGCTCCGGATGGTATTGTTTACCAGCAATAAGAATAAAAGCCTAGTTTAATACAATCATGTTTAGATGACCAATGTGGTAGTTGCCCAGCTTCGTGTCTCAGATGGACCTTACCTCTTTTTGTTAGCACACACACACCCTTGGTCTTTCTCGCCACGCATCTATCGCCACAAAAAGTAAAAGTACAAAATATAGTTTTGAAACGTTTATCACAAATGTATCACAGAAGGGTCAAACCTTGCCTCAGGACATTTGCAGGTTTTTGTACCTTGTAACCGCTCTTAAAGGGACCATGAAATGACCTTTTTTACTTTTGCCAGGTAACTTTTACATTAAACCTTCAACGTTCACTGAATGCCGAACAGGCACCCGTTTTCGTCTCAGTTTATTAACTTCTACACAAAAAAATTAATGAAATATCGACTTTTTCTTTCTCTCCAACTGACCGCAAAACAAGCTGCGGCGTAATTTTGACGGTCGTGACGTACCCTGTTTCCGGAACCGGAAGTTCTCTCGGCTGTAGAATGGGAGCGTCAGCGGCGGCGAGTTGGGGGTGCGCCGGTAGGTTTTACTGCGCTGATGGCGCTGATGTCACCGACGTATTTTCTGAATCGGCGCCCCTCATCGCCGCGATCACAAGAGTTGGTCGTGGCCGCGATAGCCATGGACACATCGCAGCTGAGCGAAATTCAATGAGATATGTTGCGCTACAGCGACAGCATGGGACTAGTCCCGTACGCCGGTATGCCTGCGGGGAAGTGCGGCGAGTCTTCCGGTGAAGACTCCAGAAGTCAACCCAACTGTCATTGTTGGTAAAAGGCGGCCCGTGTCAGTCGTTTGCAAAGCGACGTAGATAGAGACAAATGGCCGCGGCGTTTTTCGCGGCCTAGGAGATGCAGGAGCAAGCCGACGTTAAAAGAAAATATGTTTGAACTACGACAGTGTCAGCAAGAGCCACGTAAATACCTGTTCACACTCGGAGCGGACGCGCGCGTTTGATGGAAGTGCTCTATTCGCGCTGTTGGTAAGCGCTTCGGGTCCGATCTTTTACGATTGCAACTCAATACTGACGTGACACTCGGCAAAGGAAGGTTGGACCGGCATTGCACGTAGCTCCCACGAACTGTTCTAGCTCGACAGTGACGTGCAGTCGTGTCAGAATAAAAATGGCATACTAATAACAAAGTGTACATACGTGTTACGAAGGTAATCCATACGGCGTTTATTTGAGCTCTATATCACACAAAACAAGAAGATAGAATCGACGAGAGTCCCTTTTTGAGGACAGTGTTCGTCAACACTGCCTCGGAAAACAAGGGGAAGAGATTGACCTCACCTCTTAATCTAAAATTGAGGTCAGCGATCAAACTATAATATGGGAAGGGTCCACAAGGGTCGCGCGGGCATATTCCATTCAGCACGCCAACCGGCCGTGGGCAGACGGTCTTGGCCAAGGACCGTTGAAGCAACACAGCACCGAGTCGGAGTGGAGTGCCTGCTAGGCCTACCTGCCAAGCTCGGTGGATTCGTAGCCGTTGTAGATTCTCTCGGGTATTTCTGGATCCAGCGTTCTTGTTCGTCGTGGTCTGTTTCAAGTACTTTTTTCTTCCTCCTTCGGGACGCGCGAGAAGAACACGTAGAAAAATAAACGTTCGTTCGTCGTTGCGACTACACCGTGGTCTCGGCCAACGACGCGTCGGCCCTTTTGCGCAGGCGCAGTAGGGTCTTTTTCTTGCTTCGTTTACCACACGATAGATGGCGCTTGGCTCTCATCATTATCAAATTTGGCAATTTTCGTCACATCTCTAATTATGCTACAAAATGTGGATCTGAATATTATTTAACAAAACTTTTAGGAAACATTCGCCGGCTATTTATTGTTTACGATCGCGGTGCTGGTGAGGTAGGCTCTTACCCAATAGGCGACGTGGATTCCGCTGACGCGCTCCGTTTCCGCGGATGCATCGTAGTGAAAAGGCAGAGAGCTTTCGAAGGAAAGAAGGCGCAAAAGAGTCCAGTTTTCTTTTAAAAGTTCTATAGCTAAGAATTTTTTTTGGCTCCTTATTTTTGTGTTTTTGTGTTGCTTTTCACACCTCTCACCACGATCGGTGGATGAAATTCGATTTCAGAATCGTTTCATGGTCCCTTTAATGATTACCTGTTGTAATCATTGTTTTATGAGTTGTCGTTGCTTTTCTATAAGAAACGCCTTCTGACCACAGTCAAAAAATACTTTGCCACGTCTTGAAAACATTGCTTTTCGGACTCTGCAGTAGTTCTTGGGGATGGTGAATTTCAGCTTCCCAAGGGTGCATTGAGTAGAATACTATCACTGATTCATTGTGGTGCCGTCATCTTTTTGATTGTGCAGGGGTTGAGTCACTTGCACGCCAACAAGATCATCCACAGGGACATCAGGGCCAGAATGTCTTGCTCACGGACAATGCCGAAGTCAAACTGGGTAAGTGGCCTGGCTTTTTGGGCCACTTGACCTGCGTGAATCTTTTGAGAAATTGGTGATTGATCTGTGTTAGTCACCACTGAATGTTCAGCAAGGTCCTCGACAAACAAGCAGCCTGGCCATAAAGTGTGAAGGCCATTGGTTGGGACATGCGTGCTAAGTGAATGCCAAAACAGGCATAAAGTATAGGTTGAAAAACTTGAACTGCATTGGGATGCGGCATGCTCAGAATCTTGGCATCATGCTTCTGATTCCCAGTGTTATTAGTAACACATCAAACGCTAGCCAGCTTTTTTTTTATATATATATAAATTGCAATTTGTTTTTTATGGGCATTTTGGTAAAGTTTACTGGTAAGCTTTAACGCAATTCCTGTGGCATTTGCAGACAATTTATGTTGAATCCCAATCAAGCATGAAATTTTTCATTTTCCTCTTTGATGTGGAGAGAGAGGTAAGCGGAAAGTCACACAGCGTGGAAAAGTCATTAAGCATGAGGATTAAAATGACGCAAAGGACGAGAGACCGAAAGAAGAAAACACAGACGGAGCACTATTTGAAATGACGCTCTGTCTGCGTCTTTCCTCATCCAGTCTCTCGTCCTTAGCACTGTTTTAATTTTCAAGTATGTACCAACTCGCCCAAGCTTCCACTTCATCATTAGGCATATTAGGAAACAAAATTTCAAAGCATGCCTCTTACGAAAAATTAATTAACTTTTTGTAGTGCACACTCTACCCTTCCTCAGGGTTTTTCTCTTTTGTATGTGTGTTATTTGTGCAAGTCTGCATGCCCTATGTTTCTCAGTTTGAAGGGCACTCAAATCGACACCGTGACTCCTCTCTCTGCAGTGGACTTTGGAGTGAGTGCTCAGCTGGATCGCACGATAGGAAGGCGCAACACCTTCATTGGGACACCCTACTGGTGCGTGCTTTGCCTTCACCTTCCTCCTTGCACGTAGCGTACAGCGCGTGTCGAAGTATGCTTTGTACGTCCTCGCACAAGTTGTGACACTCTGGTGGCACGAGGAATCCGGTCACCTACATTGCTTGCCCCAAAACCTCCTCGAAAGCCAAGAGTTGCGGCTGAAATTTCGTTAAGAACCCCTGCCTCTTTGGGGTTAAGCGGTGCATAAATTTGGTCTTGCAAATACTGTAGAAACTTTAATCTCGTTGTACACAGGTCGGGAGGATGGCCCCAGTATGTTTTCTCGTCCGAAGCATTTATGCAAGCGGTTGCAATGCAGTCGATCAACGCAAATGTGTCGCACTGGCCTTTACTCTACGAGCTTTGACTCTCTTGCGATTTATTCCGACTTCGTTGCTTTCACCAGGATGGCCCCCGAGGTGATTGCCTGTGACGAAAATCCAGATGCCACATACGACAACAGGGTTAGTGTTGGGGCCTGTGTTTCTGTGGAGCGGTCAGCGATGTCCGCTCCCTCAACCGCAAGCCGACGGGGGGAAGGATATTATCTCGGAACTGAAGAAGGTTCGGCGGCCTTAACCTGACAGCGTTTCTTTTCTTTTCTTCTCCCTTTTTCAGAGCGACCTGTGGTCGCTTGGTATCACAGCCCTGGAGATGGCGGAGTCGCAACCACGTGAGTCTCTCTACCGTGGACGGCTTTTACCGCAGTATTCGCTTCCGTAATACGGATCTATGGGAAGCAATCGCCTGTAGACTCCCTTTCCAACCGACCGTCAACTGGAAGCTTTGTTAACGCAAAGTGTCATAATGTTGGTTTGTGTGAAGTGAGCGGGGCATTTCGAAAGAACGTTGCAAAAAACCGTTATGCAGCCGCTACATTTAGCAGACTTAGATCCCACCAAACTTAGTAGGTCCCACTAATTACTACAATTACTTTATAGTAATTACTTAATTATGGGGAGAAAAAGGTGCACATCTTTCTGGCATGCACTTGTTTCTCCCGACTATCCGTAGGATCAAGGTACATATAGTTTTCCCTTTGCCTTGGCTTCCAGCATTGTGCGACATGCATCCGATGCGGGCACTGTTCCTGATCCCCCGCAACCCCCCGCCACGGCTCAAGTCCCGCAAGTGGGCCAGAAGTTTCAGAGCTTCATCGAGACCGTTCTGGTCAAGGACTACCAGCAGCGGCCGTACACGGAGCAGTTGCTCCAGCACCCCTTCATTCGGGACCAGCCCACAGAGGACAGGTCGGTGGACTGCACCCAACAACGTAGACCGTGCGAGGTAGTTTCAGGCGCCACTTTTCTTAGGGCCACCTTCATGGAATAGACCTTTTGCAGAGGTCCCAAAGGCTGTGCGCAAAGTCCTGTATGTTCCTTGCTGCCTCCATTGCACCTACCTTGTGAACGCGGGGAAGAGAGAGGGTGGTAGCATGTTTGCTCATCGACCCTTGCAGCCCTCGCTCGCTCGCCTGCATTTTCTTTGTCGTTTGCTATGACTAGTTCTCTGCAAATGGTTCCCAGCATTGCTTTTGGCGCCGCAGACGGCGCTGCACATTTTGCAAAATGTCTTTTGAGATTCCTTACAGTTTTTACAACAGGAATTGTGTGTTAAAGAGCAAAGTGTTGTACAAATATCTGTAGCTTGTGCTGTGATTTTCTCACTTGCCCTCTTTTCCACTTCAGTGCTCACTAAGGAACTAAAAAATGAAACCAATGAATCACTTGTTGGCAGAGAAGCAGTCCCACATACAAAAAATGTCCAAATGTAGTGCTGGCAAGTGGCCTCTCAAAGAACCATATTTTGGCAAGAACAACAATTTTTTTGTTTATGGTTCAAAAAATTTAGATCTTATGCTACTGGCTGGTTGCATGTAATCGAATTTCTTGGATTGCGAACAGCACTTTAAAGGGAGGCAATGCAGACGAGGATGCCCGT
>JABSTQ010004691.1:0-62580 GCA_013358835.2 Ixodes persulcatus
GGGGCAATATGTTTTTTAATTTCGTGAGGGAAGTGAATGATAGTACAGGTGATGAAGGGCAAATAGTCGAAATAATTTACGGCGGTCTGCAAGACCCACGTAAGACTGAGCCGTCTCATGTGCCTTGCCAAGATTCGCAGTCCATTGAGGTATTGATTACAAAGAGAACTTCGGAGACTAAAACTCGACGTTGCTCCCGGTGATCCCTGCAAGTCTTTAAAAAGGCATCTTTTAAGCCTGCCTCGACAACCTCGCATGTGGTCACGTTGGTTGCATAAGGACTCTCGCAAAAACCCGAGAAAAGTACTACTGCCCCGGGCTCCTGAAGACTCTCCATTTCTACAGAGGATCGGGCCGCGAGTGCCAGCGACGGAAGAAACGGCCGACGAAGCCCGCAGGCTTCTGCAGTTCATCGCACCCCCGACAGCACCGTTCCAGCAGAATAAAATGCATCTACTTAGGGCTTTCCCGCCGTCGACGCAGGAGAACCGTCGGATATTTGAGGCAGCTGATTATCTCACCTGATACGGCACGACAAGATCACTTCCTTCGGGCATAGGAGTAGAAGTCTCCAAGTTCTTTGTTGTGTCTATTGTCCTCCAACACGGTGCTCACCAAGTCCAGATTACGGACCAAGGCTTTTCGTTGTTGGTGCAGCTGACACAAGTGATACTCTGCCTGAGCCACACCGACCACCGTGGAACCACGGCATACCACCCACAAAGCAACGGGCTGGCGGAGTTACTAAACAAGACCATTGACGACATGAGCTCGATGTACGTGGACGTGGAGCACAAGCAGGGGGATGACCTGTTGCCCTACGTGAGGTTTGCGTACAACACGGCGATTGAAGAAACCACTGACATTACACCTTTTCAGCTGGTGCATGGCAGAAAAGTGACTATAATGCTTGACGCCCTGCTGCCGGACGACGCCAGCTGGTCACCCAAAGGGCAGAAGAGGTACGCCAACTAGCCCACTTTCAGATAAATGACAAACAGCGTGTCGGTGTTGGACGGTACAACCTTCGACGTCGCGAAGTGGAGTTCCAGCCCTGAGACAGTGAGATGGTGTGGAGGCCCATTTGCAGCCGCGGCCTCAGCAAGAAACTGTTAAAACGCTACTTCGAACCCAACAATGTTATTCGCCGCCTGACTGACTTGAACTACGACGTCCTCCTCGACGAAATGAGGCCTTCAGTGCGCCTCCAATCACGACCCGAAGTGATCTACGTAGTTTGACTGAAGCCGTTCTACTCGCGTTAGGACAGTTATGCTCCATGTTTATTTCGTCTCACCTTATATTTTTTATTCGCCATTTTTTTATCTTCGCGTTGCATCAGGAATTTACGCTTTAAAATGGGGCGATAATGCCGCGCGCAGAGTAGGGCAAGTAGCGGCCGGTTATAGTATTTTAGATTTGCGTTTAATCTTACTCGGAGCGTAACGTTTTTATTTGCTCTAGTTTCTTGTTCCCGAAAGTGACTGTTTTCACCCGAACGCTCAAGGCTCGAACCTTTTCGGCCGAAGTTTCGTGATGATGATGCACACTTAATAATGAGTGGCCCAACGAGCTTGAGTAAACTTAGAGCGGTAAACCAGCGGCGAAAAATGGCACCCCCCCCCCCCGGTTGCCGCCATCTTGACCGTTTGCCACATTAGTGATCACGTGACTTTAAGATGGCTGCGTCCATAGGTGAGTCAGATCAGCTTGGCCAGATTACGGTAAGCAAGGCCGCGGTTCAAAATTTACTTGATCTCACTCTAAAGTAAATGTTTTGTACCTTGGAGTTCGAAAACCTACCCGCGTCCAGTTACTCTATCAGTCTTGTCACGTGACATGACCAACCGGAGTGACGCAGATCCACTCGAGTAAGATTCGAACGCATCCCCAGAGGGCCGCTCTGCTTACCGTGATCTGGCCAGTCTGATCTGGCGCAACTGTGGGCGCAACCATCTTGAAGTCACGTGATCACTAATGTGGCAAACGGGCAAGATGGCAGCAACCGGGGGTGTGCCATTTCCTCTGCAGGCCCTGGGTTGCGGTTTACCACTCTAAATCATACTCAAGCTCGTTGGAGTGGCCCACAAAATTGTCGAGTTAGTCTAGCTCTCGCTCGCTGTTACGCCACTAAATTGCGGCACGTTTGTCTCCTGTTTCAAAGTTCGTCTTTAATTTGGTTTTGCACTAGTTCGCCTGATTAAATATTTATTTTTAGTTCACTGTTAATCCACTTGTCGCATTTGTTCGTGACAATATATATATATATATATATATATATATATATATATATATATATATATATATATATATATATATATATATATATATATATATATATGTAAAAATAACTGAAACAAAAAAAAATACACAAAAAAACTCTTGGTGAAAACAGCAACAACGGACGGTATATTCTTCAACGTTTCGGCCGGAGTTCGGCCTTCGTGAAGAAGGCCGGATTCCGGCTGATACGTCGAAGAAGAAATCGTCCGTTGTTGCTGTTTTCACCCAGGTTTTTGTTTTCTTTTCAATTATACACACGCCTTTCGCCTTCCGCCCCATGCCCGATATCTATGGATATATACATATATATATATATATATATATATATATATATATATATATATATATATATATATATATATATATATATATATATATATACATTGTCACAAGAGACAAATTAGGAGGAGGTGAATTAACTTGATAAACGAAATGTTTAATATGCCGAACTTGTGTCCAGAACAGCATGAAAAAAAGAAACGAAAAAAACGTTAGCGTCACAGGCGTCGATCGCGGCGAAAAGCAAATTCGAATGCTGGGGCGAGACTGACTCCGCTCGCCAATCGGGGTCAGATATGTATTCTCGTGCGTTTCTGGAATATTCGTCGAAGAACGTTCGGCGCGTAGAACTCTTGTACCTCGATCAGACGACAAGGTTTTCGAGCGTACGAAAACGCTATAATGAAAAAAATAATATGAGACGCGCCGCTCTTAGGAATCGAACGCGGGGCCACCGCACGAAAGCCAAGCATGGTAACCAATCGGCCACGCACGCACTTGCTTAGCGGTGGGTGTGGCATTACCAACCGGCGGAAACTTCGAGCGACTTCCAGTCAGCTATTTCAGCGCCATCTCTTATCCGTTGGTATCCTATTAAGAACTTCCGGTTTACGCCGGAAAATTTATTTAATAGGATGAGATACATATTATTGTTGCTGCTTACAGATTTCAAAAGTTATCCTGGTAAGGTGAAACAAATATTTTGGTTTGCTAAAGTTTCGCCCTCATACTTTGTTCTCATTGGTCGGTTGTTTTTTGTATTTTGACCGTTGAGAATAGTTCCGCGTCGGCTGCCGTGGTCGCGGCTGCGTCGGCTGCTTGACGGCGCCGTTGCCAGTGGTGCGGTGGTGGATTTCGTTTGCGGCAGTAGACAGTGGCGTTGCGTCTACCAGCACGCCGAGCAAACGGAACCTTGCCTATTGCTCGACTCAGTGGTGCTCTAATTCCGGTGGCAACAGCTCTGCCAAGTTCTTTCGGTTCCCGAGTGAAGAAAGGTAAAGACGGGCTGCGGCTTTTCGTTATACAGTTTCGGATTGCCGAAAACTTGCTGGTGGATGTTTCATTATGGTAAAGTTATTGTAGAAGGCCAGTAGGGACAGGGAATTATGTTAAGATGAGCGGTGTGGGGGGTGTTCGAGCACCGCAGCTTGGTAGCACGTGCGTGGAGCAGCTCGCGCTGCAGAAGGAACCTACGAGAGACCGTGGCGATCGAATCACTGTCGCTAAATACTGCAAAGTTAAATGTGTCATTGCTCTGAATACTTGAATAGTAGTTTCGTGTAGGTTTTGTTACTTGTTTGTACCGTGAAGTGCAAGTTTTTTTCTGTATAAAGGACGTACCTAATAAAAAGAGAACTTGCAAAAGAAGTTTGGACTTGTGCTCAGACTGGCGATGTGCGCCCAGCTTAAGCTGCGAAACATCAGCGGTCGGGCGCACTCTGCATTCATTGATTGACGATCTAATGATAAGTGGTTGTCACTGAACATGCACTGTTGCCGAGCCGATCTCAATCGAGCGACGGAGAGTCAAGTGCAATCGTTTCGGAAGCGTCGGACATTCGCAGAAAAAGGTAAACACACTGTTTTATATAAAAAAGATATTGCTATTACTTTGTTTTGTAGAAAAACGAAACGGCGGCAATGGGAGCAGTTCCCTCTTCTCTAAACATCAGCGACAATAGGATGCAAATTCGTTCGGAGTTCGGAGGCTGCTCCGAACTCTGAACAAACTTTCATCGTCTTGTCGCCAAGGGTGAGAGAGAGGAAGAGGAGGGACAACACTTCTCACACCCTCTCCCACAACCAAGCGGTTGCCATGACGACGGCGCACTTATTGTTTTGTTGATTTCTTATTGTTCTCGGAGAAACCCAACGCCCGTATGGGAGATTTGGCGCTGCCGTCAGCAATTGGAGTTCTTATGGGAGGTATAGGAAGAGTCCGCCGGTTGGCATTACTCCCCAATTATGGGAAGGCACTCCATTGAAGGGTCTACTTTTTAAATACTGGTGCTATTTCAATGATATTGACAGGGTGTACTATACATGCAAGACTAGGGAGGCTACACCAGCTTTCAGCTGAAACGGTCAATTTCGTGCCAAGCTAAAACTTCATATGTCAAAAAGATTATACACTTGTAGCGCTGAGGGGAAAAAACAGTCGTTACAAAACAGTACAAAAATGTCAAATTTGTTTGCTTGAATATAAGATCGAGTGACTAGATAAATCGGCAGGGGGTTTAAAATAATTTCAAGTTCCATATTTAGCGCTAAATTAAACTTCGGAGAAGGGGTTAATGCGATTCATTTTTTCACTGTTACAGAAGTCGACATTTTATCGCTAAAGATATAACAATCTTCAAAAACATAAGCGCGTAGTCGAGTTCTCCACTAAATTTCACTCCAGAAAAACCGCACTGCAGTTACGAAGGTACTTCAGTCATCGAACGATAGATTTTGAGTAATGAAAAAAAAATAGTCAAAGCATCAAGGTGAGAAAAACGTGTTTGAAAATTCATATTTTGTTCCACTTTAGATGGCAGTTGTCACTTGACCTGAAATGCTCCAGGAGTGCACTTCATTCTCTCCTCTGTATTGTCCTTTTGTGCTTTGGCCACAACCTCCATCTTTTGTCTCTTGCACGATAACTCGGAGGACTCGAGTGCCTTCACTTCCTTTGCTTCCTTTGCAACCTTCGTCCGAGTGACCTTCTTGGTCTGTGGTGTCTGGTGGATCCCTGGCTCAATGCCCATATCCAAAATAACTTGTTTATAGCCTTGAGGACCCCGACTCAAGACTGCGAGAACCATGGCACACTCGACTGTGCTTAGAGAAGCGACTTTTGAGTACCTCTTCAAAATCAAGGCGTTGAAAGCATCTTTCGCATTCTGGGTTTTCATCTGGGAACGTCTTTCAAGCAAATCCCTCGATGACAGGCGGTTGTACAATATTAATATTAATATAAATATAATAATAATAATATAATAATAATAATAATATTAACTTTATTCTTCACTACAGATATATGTGGTGAAGGGAAGCCAGAGAAAAGCTGCATGAGAGCAGCTTGACGAATCACTGGACCCCACTGAGCAGCTACGACACGACATATAATGTATTTACAATGAACATATCATTTTATGCATTTATAGATGAACATAAATAACATATGCACGATCAAGATTTAAAAAAAAAAAAAACAATTCGAGGATATTATTCTTCGAAAGGTGAATAACATCTATAATCTGAATAAAATAATCATTTAATAACATAGGTTGCGTGTAGCTTATTTTCTGCTTGTATTTGGTTCTACATTACGGAATCTGCCAAGGCTGGCGATGTTGAGATGAGTAATAGTAACTTTTTCTTTTAAATTAGCGAGTTCAAAGATTATATCGTTACGTCCATATTCCTCATACTTATACGAGACTGTTAGTCGATAATCATGCTTTTGATGTCGCTTAAGAATTTTGTTTAATTTGAACAATGGCTGTGTTGTATGTATGTAAGGAACATTTGCAATTATTCTTACGACCTTTTTCTGGATCAAATGTACTGCATTTAAATTTGACATCCATGTATTGTCCCGGACTAAGTTACAATGGCACCAATGGGAATAGAATAACGAAATGTATAAAACCCTTTTTACACTCGTAGAGAGAACTAGTTTAAAAAAAAAATACCAAGCGTTTTAATACTATGTACAAACTCAGCATTTAAATATCTAAAGTTGAAGGGTGTGGGAAGTCTCTCACCCGAACCACGTGGTCGGAACAATACTGCTTTTGTTTTTAATGTATTTCTGTTTAAGCAATTCATTTCTGACCGTGCTTTAACTTTAAAAGAATTGCATTGGCTTTATTTCCTAAGCTCTGCCCACAACTGTCTGAAAACAATATGCTAGTGTCATCCGCATAGATTATATATTTGCATCATCGATCAATGTTTTCTAAGTCATTATTATATAGTCGAAAAAGAAACGTACCTAATACACTTCCTTGTGGAACTCCTAACGATATTTTTTAAAGCGTCGAATTTTGGTCATTAATTACCCCAAACGAAAAGCGATATTGTGGATTTGATTTTATGAGTGCAAGCGGAACATCTCGGATACCATAAGCAAATAGTTTTTCTTGCAAAATAGTGAGATTAATGCAATCAAAGTCTTTGCTAAAATCTTTAAATATTCCAAGTGTGAATTACTTTTCTTCAAAGTTTCTAAGTATACATTCTTTCTAAACTGATAAAGCTGCTTAGGCCGATTTCTCCGGAAGCCAAATTGATATTCTGTTATAACATAACGTTTGTCACAAAAATTTACAATCCACGAGTGAATAATTTTTTTTCTAAACCTTCAGAAAATACTGAAAGTATGGGTATAGGACGATAATTCCCGAATTTCTTTTGTTTCCAGATTTGAACAAAGCTATAACCTTGGCGACTCGCATGTTTTGCGGAAACGTATGCCAGTTGATAGGGCGAGATTGTATATAAAAGTTAGACATGGGGCGATGATATCAATTAAGCACTTTACTGGTCTAATTTTAGATCGTCTGAATCACAACTCCGACTTTTATTGATACACATGAGAGGAACAAACCTCACTTTCATCCGTTGGAAATATAAAGAGTGATTCTGGAGTTGATAAGATATTTTTGACGCTTTTGAATTATCGTAACTCCTACCTATATATTCACAAACAAATTGTTGAATACATTTGCCAGATTCAATTTATTCACAACTTTGCCATTGTGTTTTATATTTTGAATGTGATTTAATCTGCATGAGGTATTAATAACACTCTATTTGCGTTTCCATTATATATCCGTCTTTTTTAAGTCACTCGGCATCAAAAAGAATAGACTAATTATTATTTTTTTTATTTTATTTTAGTGGTTATTTTATTTATGTAGTCTAAAATTGCTCGAGCACTATTTTATCTAGAGTCGCAAGAAATAAATGAGAAAGTTTCTATTTCCTGCGTATTTTTTTTTTAAGAGTGCCGGTGTCATCCAGGGCTTCTGTCATTTTTAGCAAGTTTTACGGTTTTATTTGTAAACACAGTCAAAATATATATGTTTAAACTTGTCTATGAACTTGTTATAAGCACAATTCGTTTCACCAGTATGAAATACATCTTCCCAAGTTGTGTTAATTAGGTTATTTTGAAACATATCTTGTGTAGCTTGTGTAATGTTTTGGGAATGTTATTGTAGTTGTGTCTTACTTTCGTGGATCGCGTGTTGTGTAGACTAGCATAAATATGGGCAAATGGTGACTTATATCTGAAGCTATTACGCCAGCCTTGACCTTTTTCTTTTCATAGTTTGTACTAAATAAATCAATTAATCTTGATTTAAAAGACGTAATGCGAATCGGGTGAGTTATAACATTCGAGAAGCTATTTGCCGTTAACAACAACAATTCAGCAGTTTTTGCGGTTTCCTCTAAGAGATTAATATTTAAATTTCCACCTAAAAATATAATAGTTGCATTCGGTTGCCTATCAAAGTAACCATCATAGCAACATTGCCACTTGGTAAGCCATATACAACAGTAAAAAATGTAAAGATTATGTTTTACGCAGAGTACTTCGCAATCAACCGTAGCCAAGGTATAGTCTTTAATTATTTTACAGTCATGATATGCAACTAGCATTGCGACACCACCCCGACGTCCGGATACCCGGTTATAATAAAAATGTTGATAGTGGGGAAGAATAAAAAATAAGCTTCGTTTTGGTAGCAGGTTTTAGTGAACAGTATCGCATTGAACGTGCATTGAAATGATTGAAAAAGAAACGAGATCGGCACTTAGATCTCTCCGATTAAACATTGAAGTGGAACAGTTTCAGAAGGAAACACTTCGTTTTTTTGACGTCCTTACGGATATCTTCTGGTAAAAATAAGACAGTTACTGTCATTTCGAATGACTGAAACACAGTAAAACCATATACATGTATTATTACTTTTAACAAATCTTCAGGAGATCGTCATCGTGTTCTATCGATACAAAGTCGGTAGTTTCTGGTGTGCGGGCTAGGATCTTCCCGTTTCTTGCCCATGCAAATTTCCAGCCGGCATCGCGTTTTTTGGCAATAGTCTTATCAAGTATTTTTTTCGAAGTTGGGCACAAAAGTTTGTTTACAAAAATGAGTGGGTGGGCAAGAAGTCCCAATTCTTCATTTGTGATTCGTTTTGATTGGGCTTTTCCAAGCACCCTGTCGCGCTTTTCTCTGCGCATGAAAAGCACAATGATGTTTTGCTGTCTGCGTTCTCGTGTGCGGACTCGATAAAAGATTTCGACGTCCGCTGTATTAATTGGTTCGCCGATTGCTTTTCCGAGCTGACGGAGCGTTTCGTTCAAATTTTCGTTTTCGATTACTGGAACTCCTTTAATTTCAAGGTTATACGCGCGTGAGTGTTGTTCGCATTGTGCAATGCTCATATGGCTTGTTTCATTTATTTTTAAAGTGCTTGACACCTAGCTTTCAACTCTTCGTTTTCTTTTTTTAGTTCGTTATCAACTGTTGCTCCACTTTCAAGCTTCCTCTTGATACCCTTAAATTCAGAATTTATGAAATTCCTACTGGAATTCATTTCCCGTATATCAGTACGGAGTTCACAAGTTTCATTACTGAAGTCTCTCGCTCAAGTCTATATCATAATTTTCGTTCATTTTTTTTATTTCATCTCTGAGCTCCGCAAAAAGTTTCGTAAGGTATTTCGTCATTGTCGCAACGCACACCTCGTTACAAAAAAAACACACAAGTGGCAGCAGCGACGGCAGTTTTGCAAACCCACGAAAAGGAATTTCCGAAGTAAAATACGTACCTGCAAAGGAGCGTTTTCATACGGGAAGACGTGCCAGGTGCCGTCGCGCCTGATAAATGATGCGTGTTGAAAGAACGCTTCTTCTTGTAGTGCCAACGACAGCGGGCGATACCGAAAAGTCAGCCAATCAAGGCGACGGAAACTTCCAAGCCGAGATGCAAGTAAACGTAAAAAGGAAGCAGCACTGCCGTACACCGGTGACTTGCAGAGCTGGCTGCCACCCAGGCAGTCGATGATCGGGGGTAGCAGAATTATCTTGGTAGATGCGGTCCAAGCAATCTGCAAAGGAGCGATGTCTTAGGGGAAGGCGTGCCAGTTTCGTCGCGTCTATAGTGCCGCTCACGCAACTCACTATAGACTCCGTGAACTCCAAATGGAGAGAGGAACGACAGGAGGTATTCGGCCATCTGAAGCGACGACCCCGGTCACCACCCATCCTTGGCCACTTCAACCAGCCATCCGAAACCGAAGTTCACGCGGACGCAAACAATCCAGACTCGGCAAGTCCTGTATTCGTCCAGGACAGGACTCGCAAGTCCTTTATTCGTCTAGGACAGGACTCGACAAGTCCTGTCCTGTAGTCCGACGACAAAAGGGTACAGAGCGCGTAATCGCCTACGCTAGCTGGACTTTCTTGAACGCGGAACGAAATTACCCAACAAACGAGAAGGAATGCTTTAATGTCGTCTGTGCCATCATGAAATTCCGCTCATTAGTTGGGAGCGTTGTCTTAGGGGAAGACGTGCCAGGTGCCGTCGCGCCTGATGAATGATGCGTGTTGAAAGAACTCTTCTTCTTCCGTAAAAAGGAAGCCGCACTGCCGTACACCGGTGACTTGCAGAGCTGGCTGCCAACAAGACAGTCGATGATCGGTGGTAGCAGAATTGTCTTGGTAGATGCGGTCCAAGCAATCTGCAAAGGAGCGTTGTCTTGGGGGAAGACGAGCCAGGTGCCGTCGCGCCTAATAAATGATGCGTGTTGAAAGAACTCTTCTTCTTAGAGTGGCAACGACAGCGGGCGATACTGTAGAGCCAGCCAATCCAGGCGACGGAAACTTGCAAGCCGAGATGCACGTAGCCGCAAAAAGGAAGCAGCACTGCCGTACACCGGTGACTTGCAGAACATGCTGCCACCCAGGCAGTCGTTGATCGCAGGGTAGCGGAATTTTCTTGGTAGGTGCGGTCCAAGCAACCTCCAGAGGAGCGTTGTCTTAGGGGAAGACGTGCCAGGTGCCGTCGCGCCTGATGAATGATGCGTGTTGAAAGAACTCTTCTTCTTATAGTGAAAACGACAGCGGGAGATACTGTAGAGCCAGCCAATCAAGGCGACGGAAACTTTCATGCCGAGATGCACGTAGCCGCATAAAGGAAGCCGCACTGCCGAACACCGGTGACTTGCAGAGCTGGCTGCCAACAAGAGAGTCGATGATCGGTGGTAGCAGAATTGTCTTGATACATGCGGTCCAAGCAATCTGCAAGGGAGCGTTGTCTTAGCGACACGTGCCAGGTGCCGTCATGGCTGCCAAATGATGCGTGTTGAAAGAACTCTTCTTCCAAAAGTGCCAATGACAGCGGGCTTTACTTTAGAGCCAGCCAATCCAGGCGACGAAAATATCCAAGCCGGAATGCCGGTAGCCGCGTAATAGAAGCAGCACTGCCGTCCACCGGTGACTTGCAGAGCTGGCTGCCACCCAGGCAGTCGATGATCGGGGGTAGCAGAATTATCTTGGTAGATGCGGTCCAAGCAATCTGCAAAGGAGCGTTGTCTTAGCGACACGTGCCAGGTGCCGTCACGGCTGCCAAATGATGCGTGTTGAAAGAACTCTTCTTCCAAAAGTGCCAATGACAGCGGGCTTTACTTTAGAGCCAGCCAATCCAGGCGACGAAAATATCCAAGCCGGAATGCCGGTAGCCGCGTAATAGAAGCAGCACAGCCGTCCACCGGTGACTTCCAGAGCTGGCTGCCACCCAGGCAGTCGATGATCGGGGGTAGCAGAATTATCTTGGTAGATGCGGTCCAAGCAATCTGCAAAGGAGCGTTGTCTTAGCGACACGTGCCAGGTGCCGTCATGGCTGCCAAATGATGCGTGTTGAAAGAACTCTTCTTCCAAAAGTGCCAATGACAGCGGGCTTTACTTTAGAGCCAGCCAATCCAGGCGACGAAAATATCCAAGCCGGAATGCCGGTAGCCGCGTAATAGAAGCAGCACTGCCGTCCACCGGTGACTTCCAGAGCTGGCTGCCACCCAGACAGTCGATGATCGGGGGTAGCAGAATTATCTTGGTAGATGCGGTCCAAGCAATCTGCAAAGGAGCGTTGTCTTAGCGACACGTGCCAGGTGCCGTCACGGCTGCCAAATGATGCGTGTTGAAAGAACTCCTTTTCCAAAAGTGACAACGACAGCGGGCTTTACTTTAGAGCCAGCCAATCCAGGCGACGAAAATATCCAAGCCGGAATACCGGTAGCCGCGTAATAGAAGCAGCACTGCCGTCCACCGGTGACTTGCAGAGCTGGCTGCCAACAAGAGAGTCGATGATCGGTGGTAGCAGAATTGTCTTGATACATGCGGTCCAAGCAATCTGCAAAGGAGCGTTGTCTTAGTGACACGTGCCAGGTGCCGTCATGGCTGCCAAATGATGCGTGTTGAAAGAACTCTTCTTCCAAAAGTGCCAATGACAGCGGGCTTTACTTTAGAGCCAGCCAATCCAGGCGACGAAAATATCCAAGCCGGAATGCCGGTAGCCGCGTAATAGAAGCAGCACTGCCGTCCACCGGTGACTTCCAGAGCTGGCTGCCACCCAGGCAGTCGATAATCGGGGGTATCAGAATTATCTTGGTAGATGCGGTCCAAGCATTCTGCAAAGGAGCGTTGTCTTAGCGACACGTGCCAGGTGCCGTCACGGCTGCCAAATGATGCGTGTTGAAAGAACTCCTCTTCCAAAAGTGACAACGACAGCGGGCTTTACTTTAGAGCCAGCCAATCCAGGCGACGAAAATATCCAAGCCGGAATGCCGGTAGCCGCGTAATAGAAGCAGCACCGCCGTCCACCGGTGACTTCCAGAGCTGGCTGCCACCCAGGCAGTCGATGATCGGGGGTAGCAGAATTATCTTGGTAGATGCGGTCCAAGCAATCTGCAAAGGAGCGTTGTCTTAGCGACACGTGCCAGGTGCCGTCACGGCTGCCAAATGATGCGTGTTGAAAGAACTCCTCTTCCAAAAGTGACAACGAAAGCGGGCTTTACTTTAGAGCCAGCCAATCCAGGCGACGAAAATATCCAAGCCGGAATGCCGGTAGCCACGTAATAGAAGCAGCACTGCCGTTCACCGGTGACTTGCAGAGCTGGCTGCCACCCAGGCAGTCGATGATCGGGGGTAGCAGAATTATCTTGGTAGGTGCGGTCCAAGCAATCTGCAAAGGAGCGTTGTCTTAGCGACACGTGCTAAGTGCCGTCACGGCTGCCAAATGATGCGTGTTGAAAGAACTCTTCTTCCAAAAGTGCCACCGACAGCGGGCTTTACTTTAGAGTCAGCCAATCCAGGCGACGAAAATATCCAAGCCGGAATGCCGGTACCCGCGTAATAGAAGCAGCACTGCCGTCCACCGGTGACTTGCAGAGCTGGCTGCCACCCAGGCAGTCAATGATCGGGGGTAGCAGAATTATCTTGGTAGATGCGGTCCAAGCAATCTGCAAAGGAGCGTTGTCTTAGCGACACGTGCCAGGTGCCGTCACGGCGGCCAAATGATGCGTGTTGAAAGAACTCTTCTTCCAAAGGTGCCAACGACAGCGGGCTGTACTTTAGAGCCAGCCGATCCAGGCGACGAAAATATCCAAGCCGGAATACCGGTAGCCGCGGAATAGAAGCAGCACTGCCATCCACCGGTGACTTGCAGAGCTGGCTGCCACCCAGGCAGTCGATGATCGGGGGTAGCAGAATTATCTTGGTAGATATGGTCCAAGCAATCTTCAAAGAAGCGTTGTCGTAGGGACACGTGCCAGGTGCCGTCACGGCTGCCAAATGATGCGTGTTGAAAAAACTCTTCTTCCAAAAGTGCCATGGACAGCGGGCTGTACTTTAGAGCCAGCCAATCCAGACGACGAAAATATCCAAGCCGGAATGCCGGTAGCCGCGGAATAGAAGCAGCACTGCCATCCACCGGTGACTTGCAGAGCTGGCTGCCACCCAGGCAGTCGACGATCGGGGGTAGCAGAATTATCTTGGTAGATGCGGTCCAAGCAATCTGCAAAGGAGCGTTGTCTTAGGGACATGTGCCAGGTGCCGTCACGGCTGCCAAATGATGCGTGTTGAAAGAACTCTTCTTCCAAAAGTGCCAACGACAGCGGGCTGTACTTTAGGGCCAGCCAATCCAGGCGACGAAAATATCCAAGCCGCAATGCCGGTAGCCGCGGAATAGAAGCAGCACTGCCATCCACCGGTGACTTGAAGAGCTGGCTGCCACCCAGGCAGTCGATGATCGGGGGTAGCAGAATTATCTTGGCAGATGCGGTCCAAGCAATCTGCAAAGGAGCGTTGTCTTGGCGACACGTGCCAGGTGCCGTCACGGCTGTCAAATGATGCGTGTTGAAAGAACTCTTCTTCCAAAAGTGCCAACGACAGCGGGCTTTACTTTAGAGCCAGCCAATCCAGGCGACGAAAATATCCAAGCCGGAATGCCGGTACCCGCGTAATAGAAGCAGCACTGCCGTCCACCGGTGACTTGCAGAGCTGGCTGCCACCCAGGCAGTCGATGATCGGGGGTAGCAGAATTATCTTGGTAGATGCGGTACAAGCAATCTGCAAAGGAGCGTTGTCTTAGCGTCACGTGCCAGGTGCCGTCACGGCGGCCAAATGATGCGTGTTGAAAGAACTCTTCTTCCAAAGGTGCCAACGACAGCGGGCTGTACTTTAGAGCCAGCCGATCCAGGCGACGAAAATATCCAAGCCGGAATACCGGTAGCCGCGGAATAGAAGCAGCACTGCCATCCACCGGTGACTTGCAGAGCTGGCTGCCACCCAGGCAGTCGATGATCGGGGGTAGCAGAATTATCTTGGTAGATATGGTCCAAGCAATCTTCAAAGAAGCGTTGTCGTAGGGACACGTGCCAGGTGCCGTCACGGCTGCCAAATGAAGCGTGTTGAAAAAACTCTTCTTCCAAAAGTGCCATGGACAGCGGGCTGTACTTTAGAGCCAGCCAATCCAGACGACGAAAATATCCAAGCCGGAATACCGGTAGCCGCGGAATAGAAGCAGCACTGCCATCCACCGGTGACTTGCAGAGCTGGCTGCCACCCAGGCAGTCGATGATCGGGGGTAGCAGAATTATCTTGGTAGATATGGTCCAAGCAATCTTCAAAGAAGCGTTGTCGTAGGGACACGTGCCAGGTGCCGTCACGGCTGCCAAATGATGCGTGTTGAAAAAACTCTTCTTCCAAAAGTGCCATGGAGAGTTGGCTGTACTTTAGAGCCAGCCAATCCAGACGACGAAAATATCCAAGCCGGAATGCCGGTAGCCGCGGAATAGAAGCAGCACTGCCATCCACCGGTGACTTGCAGAGCTGGCTGCCACCAAGGCAGTCGACGATCGGGGGTAGCAGAATTATCTTGGTAGATGCGGTCCAAGCAATCTGCAAAGGAGCGTTGTCTTAGGGACATGTGCCAGGTGCCGTCACGGCTGTCAAATGATGCGTGTTGAAAGAACTCTTCTTCCAAAAGTGCCAACGACAGCGGGCTGTACTTTAGGGCCAGCCAATCCAGGCGACGAAAATATCCAAGCCGGAATGCCGGTAGCCGCGTAATAGAAGCAGCACTGCCGTTCACCGGTGACTTGCAGAGCTGGCTGCCACCCAGGCAGTCGATGATCGGGGGTAGCAGAATTATCTTGGTAGATGCGGTCCAAGCAATCTGCAAAGGAGCGTTGTCTTAGGGACACGTGCCAGGTGCCGTCACGGCTGTCAAATGATGCGTGTTGAAAGAACTCTTCTTCCAAAGGTGCCAACGACAGCGGGCTGTACTTTAGAGCCAGCCAATCCAGACGACGAAAATATCCAAGCCGGAATGCCGGTAGCCGCGGAATAGAAGCAGCACTGCCATCCACCGGTGACTTGCAGAGCTGGCTGCCACCCAGGCAGTCGACGATCGGGGGTAGCAGAATTATCTTGGTAGATGCGGTCCAAGCAATCTGCAAAGGAGCGTTGTCTTAGAGACACGTGCCAGGTGCCGTCACGGCTGCCAAATGATGCGTGTTGAAAGAACTCTTCTTCCAAAAGTGCCAAAGACAGCGGGCTTTACTTTAGAGCCAGCCAATCCAGGCGACGAAAATATCCAAGCCGGAAAGCCGGTAGCCGCGTAATAGAAGCAGCACTGCCGTCCACCGGTGACTTGCAGAGCTGGCTGCCACCCAGGCAGTCGATGATCGGGGGTAGTAGAATTATCTTGGTAGATGCGGTCCAAGCAATCTGCAAAGGAGCGTTGTCTTAGCGACACGTGCCAGGTGCCGTCACGGCTGCCAAATGATGCGTGTTGAAAGAACTCTTCTTCCAAAAGTGCCAACGACAGCGGGCTTTACTTTAGAGCCAGCCAATCCAGGCGACGAAAATATCCAAGCCGGAATGCCGGTAGCCGCGTAATAGAAGCAGCACTGCCGTCCACCGGTGACTTGCAGAGCTGGCTGCCACCCAGGCAGTCGATGATCGGGGTTAGCAGAATTATCTTGGTAGATGCGGTCCAAGCAATCTGCAAAGGAGCGTTGTCTTAGCGACACGTGCTAGGTGCCGTCACGGCTGCCAAATGATGCGTGTTGGAAGAACTCTTCTTCCAAAAGTGCCAACGACAGCGGGCTTTACTTTAGAGCCGGCCAATCCAGGCGACGAAAATATTCAAGCCGGAATGCCGGTAGCCGCGTAATAGAAGCAGCACTGCCGTCCACCGGTGACTGGCAGAGCTGGCTGCCACCCAGGCAGTCGATGATCGGGGGTAGCAGAATTATCTTGGTAGATGCGGTCCAAGCAATCTGCAAAGGAGCGTGGTCTTAGCGACACGTGCCAGGTGCCGTCACGGCTGCCAAA
Source organism: Ixodes persulcatus (assembly GCA_013358835.2). Taxonomy (NCBI): domain Eukaryota; kingdom Metazoa; phylum Arthropoda; class Arachnida; order Ixodida; family Ixodidae; genus Ixodes; species Ixodes persulcatus. The sequence goes on from JABSTQ010004691.1 coordinate 16,459, forward strand.
TGATGGGTGTTGAAAGAGCTCTTCTTCCAAAAGTGCCAACGACAGCGGGCTTTACTTTAGAGCCAGCCAATCCAGGCGACGAAAATATCCAAGCCGGAATGCCGGTACCCGCGTAATAGAAGCAGCACTGCCGTCCACCGGTGACTTGCAGAGCTGGGCGTGGATGTGAGAGAGCACATTGGGGGCCTCCATGATTCCCGGCAGCAGCGGCGGGTACAAGCAGCGGAGCAGCTCCTCGCTGGACATGGTTGAGAACCGCACGCAATGGAGCACACGCAGCACGCGCTCCTCGTGCTCCAGGTAGTTGTGGTTGAGCCAGTGCAGGGCCGCCAGGAAGATCACCATCTCCCCCCACACGTCCACGGAGTTGCCGGAGAGCAGCTCGGACACCTGGGGCAGGTCGAGGTCCAGGAAGGGTTTGCAGGTGACCGTCTCCTCGAGCCGGTGCTGGAGCAGACGGAGTTCGCGATTGCCCACCCACTGCAGGCCGTATTTGCGGGCGGTGACGTACACGTACACCGCGTGCTTCTGGTCCTACGGAGACTTGGTCAGGATCTTGGCGCACTTGTGCTTGACGCGCGGCACCCGAAGGATGCTGGCCGTCACGTAGAGCTTGCCTACATTCTGGCAGGTTATGTGCAGCCTACCGCTGTACATGTTGTCCAACAGGACGCGGAACGCCTCGCTGAACACGCGCTGCAGTTCCAGCTTCTGGGTGCTAGGATTGACCCCGAGGATGCGCTGGAAGTACTGCGAGTGCATCGAGACCACTGCCCGGTGGCACGGGAACTTGGCAGTGCCCATCACCACCAGCACGTCCGGGTTCTCGTTGCGCCGGCACTGCAGACCTTCACCCTTAGGCGTGACAGATCTGACCACCTTCCGGTACGCATCGGACTGGGTCACGGGAAGCGACTCGATGGAGCTGGACTCTGTGAGGGAAGACAGCAGCAAGCTGCTCTCGATGTCGGCCGCCCACCGGGACGGCTCCATGAAAGCCGCAGTGCACGAGCTCGTGAGGTAGGAGCAATTCCTGGGGCTGGGGTACACCATGTCCACGATGTAGCAGGCCTCGATGGACCAATCTTCCAGGGAGATATTCTCCGGGATGTCCGGCAGAACCAGGGGACACTGCGCCCTGGCACGCCGTGAGTTCGGCGACTTTATGCCCGAAGCGCTTATGGAAGACAGAGTGTGGAGAAGCGTGGCGATCTGGCCCGTGTCTTCGGTGCTGTCTCCGACGTCAATGTCTTCGTGGGCCAAGAAGGGCTGCCCGAGCAGCGTCGAGTCTCCGCTCCTCGAAGGCTGCCGGCCGGCCATGCTGCTCTGTCTGCAACATCTTTCGAGGCTCTCGTCCCACAGGCCTAGCCCGCCAAGAAGGAACGACGACGGTGGCTCGCCTCGAGCGCACAAGGCATCAGGCCGGTTTGGTGCCCCACGTTGGGCGCCAAATGTCGAGACGAGAAAACGAACACCAGTTCTGGAGGTGTCCAACGTCCGACTGCTCCCGCGTGCCAGCTCGCCCCCCCCCCCCCCCCCGTCGTCGGTGCTCTTTATTCTCGTCTTTTTCCGTTCCCCACAATATATATATATATATATATACTGTAAACGACTTATTTTCTCGGGCTCAATGTTTCCTGAGTTAGGTCAAAGCTGAAGTTTTGGAATAATTCGCGGGTTCTAATTTTTACGACGCGGTGGGATCTCAATACAGATTCCAATGTGTTTACATTTTACCGGAGTCTTTCGCGGTACCAATCTTTTGTGAATTGTAGGGGATTCCTAAAATTCCCGAAAGTGAGATCGTCGAGAGATTTAAGTCATATACAGCACACACACACACACACACATATATATATATATATATATATATATATATATATATATATATATATATATATATATATATATATATATATATATATTGCTAGGAAGAAGACGAAGCGCCCCCGGCTGGAGAGTTCGTGCTAGGTGCTCGAGGACAAGGCAGTTGCGATCGAACCGTTCTGTGAAGCAGTCTGTTGCCAACCTACTTCAATTAAATCATCCCCATTAAAACCCCTTCAATATATATATATATATATATATATATATATATATATATTGCTTTCTTAGCTAATACACATTTTTGAATAAATGGGGGGACCTTTTTCTGAATGTCGTTGTCGCTGGCAGTTTATATGGTTCGGTGAATATTAGACGGGAATGTAAACACTCGTTTTTATTAAACTAACTACTAAAATTTGTTCATCACCTTTTTAATAATTGTAATTAGGATATATGCTTCTATCACTATCTTTGAGACGGACGTATAAAAATTTTGTTTTATTTTGTAGAACTCGCGTATCCAGCCTGTGTTCTGAGATATAAGCCCCGGAATATTCTATTTAATCGGACTTTTCATTCCCTCAATCAGGCGAACCCGTGAATGGGGACTCTATACACTAACCTTTCTCCATAAGCCGTATAAACGTGCAAAATTCAGGGACGAATATTGCGGAACACGGGCTGGTTACGTGAATTCAACAAATTTGAACAGTCTTGGCATACCACCGCCTCAAAGGTTTTGGTATAAACATATATATTCTAGCTATGTATTTGAAAAAGGTAATACCGAATTTTACTTAATTAGAGTGATTATAGTGATGGTTATATTCCCATCTAGTGTCTGCCGATCCACATAAACATGCAGTGAAAATAGAACAAAAAACGCTTTCTCCTTTCATGGTTTCCCGGTACTCGTGAAACATAGAGGACATGCGTGTGCACTCTCGCGACAAACGCCCCTTTTTCTCGGGGTGTAGACCGAGAAAAAATTTTTAGTGTGTGATGTACGCACATGTTGTGACAGGGGAAAACGCCTTTTGCACTAAATATAATTTTAATATTACAAATGTTGGTGATATCGGATGATGCTCTACGAATGTCCTTTACCTTTTGGACAGCCAAGTATGCCGGTTGCCGTATGTGGGGCAAACCAAAACAACCTTTAGTATTAGATTCGCCATTCACATATCCCATTCAAATATTCCAAAACACCTACCGATTTTAAAACATTCCTTATTAACGAAGCACTCATTCGAGAAATGTTTAGTAACACTATTTAAATCTGGCTTCAAAATCGATTTACTGCGTGAACTAGAAGAAGCTCGCCTCATCTACAAATTTGACGGGTTAAAATGAGCAATAAACAAAAGTAATGGAAAAACCAAGTTGTGTACAACTTCCGTAGGGAACTGATTTTGGGTGGCAGGGTCTTTATTCGAGTGCCTTCTGCGCGACTTTTTGACCCGGGCCACACATTTTACCACGCCCGCTGGTCCGAGTTTTATTTGGCGTTGGCTTGGTTCTCTTCACCCTCCCTAATTATATATATATATATATATATATATATATATATATATATATATATTTTCTTTTTTTATTAGCGTGAGCAGGGACATTGTCACTCTCTGGTGGGGCGCCGCGTATGGTCTTCAGGGGACCTACGAGTGAAGGAATGTCAGATGGGGGGATGGCCAATTTCGGAGAACCGGTCTTCATCTGCAGCTTGCGACTACCCCACATGTGGACTCAAAGTTCTTTGCATTCCCAACAGGGGATTGTTGTCGTCCTCGAAAATTATGTTTGATGCTAGACCGGGTTCGTGTGTTGTTTTTTTGGTGTACATTCGGTTTTTTCCTTCCTCGCCCACGGCCCGTTCCTTCGGTTGAGTGGACCCTTGAAGATATTTGTTTGCTCGGCACTTTCAGTTAAAGACCCCCCCCCCCCCCTGACGACCAGCTTGCGCCTTACAGTTTTCCCCCGCTTCCTCCTCTCCCCTTCTACCCTGTCAACTGTTGCCGGTTCCCTTCCCTCCAAAGGTGAGGAGGATCTTCTGCCTTGCAGAATCACGTGTATGGTCGTCGGCCTTTAGTCTGACGAAGAAGGGCACCCCATTGAGACGTCGTATGTAATTATTGTTTTTTTACATTTAATTTAGCTTTTTGGGTTCGTCTGTGTTGGGTTGCTAGCACTTCTATATATTATATATAGACGAATCGACGGACGGACGGATGTTTTATTTAAATATTATGGTACAAAAAATTTGTCTTGATAATCATATTCTTTCATTTTTAAGCAAAATTACTTTTTTTATTTGCGCAGGAAACATGTGTTGGCATGGCGGAGTGCCCAGCACAGTCGAGAAATAATACTGCTCACGCGAGTCCGTCTGTAGTCTAGCATCAAGTGAGTCGACTTACATAATAAATTTTAAAGAACCAATACGACAGATGGCTTTCGCGTTTTTCCATGCTTCTCTGTATTCTTCTCAGCCCCGAAATCTCCAGGAGACACGGCCAAAACGACGAGAAAAGCAGAGATAGCGGGCCCAGCGCCGGCGGTGCCAGCCAGGACTGAAATACCAGTTGACTCTATAACAAAGACGCCGCAAATTCACGGTATTGGTTTTCACAATGCATTTCCTTAGACGTCTTGGTGAAGATCTAGAAAGTTAAAATATTTTTATACAAAGTATAACTTTAGTGGCGATGGTAGAATAACGTTTTGTCTTTGATCCGATTCTTCACCAAAACGCCAAAAAATGACCATGTATAATGTAATAAATAAACCGACACTTTTTAAGGGCGGTCCAAGCCAGCCAAAAAATGAGCAAAAACGGTTCCCAGAGTAATCCGGAAGAGAGGAGCGACGTCAACGTTCACGTGAACCTGGTGTTTTGTGGCTATCGCTTTGCGGTTCCAAAGTTGAAAATATTGCACTTCCTTTTGCCCACCCCGGAGAGCCCCTCGGCTAATCAGGAGAACGCGGTCCACCATCATCGGCCACCTCGCAAACCGTGAGCGGAGGGGGAAGTGGGGGGGGTGCGCGTGTTGTTTTTTGTGTACTGTACAAAGGGAGGCTTAAAAAGTAGTTGCTTTTGTTGTATTCTATCCTTGAAGCCAATCGAAAATCTCACAAAGGTAGCCTACTTCCTTCTTCTTAAGTCTTATTTTGTCCTTTTTTGGGTTCCCGAGAAGCAATTAAAAACCCCTCCCGCCCTCTCTTTTTTCACCTCTTCCTCAAGCTGCTCTTCGGCGCCGTCCGGCTCTCTCCGAAGCCGTAAAATGTTCAAAATATTCAACTTTGAGGCCGGAAAGCGCGACCCGCAAAACGTCACGCTCACCTGTCTGTTGACATCACAACTTTTCCCGGATTTATGGGACTCGTTTTCCTGATTCGTTTAGACCGGCCTTTATTCTAGTCGCAAAAGAAAAGGGGTAACAAAATGTAATGCAGCGCCGAGCTATGTGCCGTCGTAGCGCCGCCGTTTTTTGCGCAGCAACAAACCCGGCACCTTAAGTCTGGCAACGAGACGCACCAGAACGATGCTGACGAACGAGTTATACCACGATGAAGTTTCCTCATAAAAGGCCATGTTCATAAAACTCATCGAAGTGGGAAACAAAGTTGAGTTTGGGCGTTAGGTAGAAGCACTGAAGGATCAGGACTGTCTTGTTGCGTGCACTTGGAGTAGAACGCGTCCTTGGCGTCGTTCTGTCTTTGATCACGTGACGTGACCCATTAGAGCACCTTGTATGTACAGTTCCGGGGTATAAAAAAAATTTAGGTGACCTCGTGGTATGCTTCGTCTACAGCACTATTTACTCGAAAAATATATCGCCGATTATTAAGGTTTCAGCGGCTGTAAAAGTTTTGTCGTCCATCCCCGTTTGACCGGCTGTCCCTGAGGTAATTTTGATTTCTGCGCCAATAATAGCGAATTTTTTTTCTAAAGGCGAGATTAACCACCTGTACAAACCACCAGGTTATGATGTGCCGCCATAACTGAGTAGGAAATTTGAACGATCAGTTTTTGTGTTTTTGATAATAAACTTGCTGAAGGTAGATGATAAGCGGATTTTATTCTATTTCACGTAGCCACTAAGTTTGACCTAAAAACTGCATCGGAGTAGGTGGTGACTCAACAATTGTTTGGCGAAGAAGTGGGGAGAAACGAGAAAAATCTCACATCGGCGAAAATGCTGCTTTTGCACACTCTAGTGTTGATGAAATTTCAGCCCTATCCCGCTGAGTAGCACGGAAAAAATACAAAGTCACGCGCTTGCCTGGTCTTTGAATGTTCGGCTTGCACTCGCGTTTTGTCTGTGTTTCAGGAGGGCTATATAAAACAGCTATGTGCCAGCCATGTAACACGGTCTGTGTAAAAACGACTTTGCAGAAATCTGTTTTTCGCTAGGCTCACTGGCGTAAGACAGTGAGCGTACCGACAGCAGCGATTTCTGCATCATTTGTGTGGCATACAAAACAGAAATTTCCAAACACAGCTAGGTGACTGGCGCACGATCGAAAAAATCCACCTAATCCTGGTATCGAACCAGATACATCTCGATCTCCAGTGGGCCACTGTACCAACTGAGCTAACCAGAAGTTAGGCGTCAGTAGAGCAAACAAGTTTTATCAGCTGCAACAAGTCTAACACCAACGAGGGTAAACGGCCGGCATACTAAGTTTATGATCCTAATGCGAAAAATGCAGAGGTACAAGCGGGACGAGAAAGAATCACAATTATTTTCCCTGGAGAATGGGAATAAGGTTGACAAAGGACAGACAAAAATCTCCAAACACAACTAGGTGACTGGCGTGCGACAAAAAAATTATGATTTTTTTTTGTCATTTGTCTTGTTCCGTTTCTCCAAGAATTATTATCGTCATTCTTGTCCAGCTCGATTCCACCTTTGTATTATTTGCATTATCATGATAAAGATTCTACGGTTGCTTGGATCGGCGAGTGCCCAACTTCTACCATGCCTTCAGCTAAGGGAGAGAGAGAGAGAAAAAAAAAGCAGTAGAAAAGCAAGCAGCACCTTCATGGCCAGATCCAGGGTTGCGCTTAGAAATCCTAATGTTTAGGGGCATCCAAACAATGAACACGACGAGAGGTTTTGTCACTTAGATCTTCTTTAAAGTTTTTTTTTTTATTATCATTAAAGTGATGTGTGAAAGGAAGAAAGGTAATCCTGAACTTCTGTCCTAGCTGGCTCTTCTGCACAGAAGAAGAATTAAGGGATGAAAAGGTGGGATGAAGCGCTTAATGAGTACGAGAAGAGAGAGCTGAAAGGCTGAAAGGATGATCGGTTAAATAGTTCAAAATATCAGTTTCTGCCTACAGGGATTGCATCAACCGGGTGTCCCCGAGTAATCGTATCAGGGCTTTTGTGGCTTCCATTGAATGTTCCGTCGACTGCTCCGAGCCTAGGACTTTTTCACAGGAGAAAGGTCGGTCGTCTAGCCTCTGCATTGTTCAGTGAATGTCTCATCTTTCCACGGCGTAGATGGCGAATTCACAGATAAGGTGATTTGCAGTTTCCTGGACATCGCAGACTCGACAGTTAGGGCTGTCTCTTCTTTTTATTCGATGTAGGAAGTGTCGGGTAAACGCCACCCCCAGTCGGAGTCTGTGTAATACTGCTTGAGACCTGCGTGAAAGTCGAGACGGATATTTAAATGTCATATGTGGATCGGGGGCGTAAACCCGGGAGTGATAGTATTCCTGATAAGCCCATAGATGTGATGTCAGGCGTTTGGCTACATTACGCACTGTTGAGTTGGCTTCTGACTTACTAGTAAGGAATTTTCAGGGTGCGCATAATTTTATGGGCTGATTTAGCTGCTGCATATGCTGCCTCGTTGCCAGAAATCCCACTGTGGCTTGTAATTTATTGGAGGCGCAGGTCATGTCCTTTCACTCGGCAGTGGTTTAAAAGTAGCGTGATGTTCAAACCAAGCTCTTGGTATCCGCTAGGTACCATAGTCGATTGTAGAATTTTCAAGGACACCTTGGAGTCAGTTATGATTGTCCATGTTTGCGGTCGGTTTTTTTCGATATACTTCACCGCTTCCTAAATGGCAATCAATTCGGATGTTGTTGAAGATGTTTTCTGACTTAGTTTGTGCTTAATAATAATATCTCTGATAGAAAACAAAGCAGCGGCTGTTGAGCTCATTTTACTTGTAGAACCATCGCTAAAAACGTGTATACGAGATATGTGAGATACATACATTTCAGTCATTGTATTTTAGTACAGCACCGCGTGAGGAGTGTCGCGTTTTGTATGTATCCTAGAAATGTCTATGGATATTATCGGCGTACGTATGGTTCAAGGTGGAGTAGCTGTAGTTACTGGTGTTAGAAAATTTGGTGGAAATTTCTGTTGGTACAGTGCTAAAACACGAGCATAGTTGGACGATAGTCTAGACGACATAATGTCTTCTAAGTGATGTTTTTATATCTGGTTAGACCGCGTAAATATATTCTTAAGGTTTATTGAATCTGAGAAACTCATGCTGGGAATTGTCGGGATTCGGCTAAAGTGCCTGGCGTGAAAGCTTGCGGAGGGAGACCAAGACAGCAGCGCAGAGCTCGAGCCTGTAGGCTCTGTAGAATCTTCACATTTATTTTGCACTTGCCGTTGAAAGCGGGGAGGCTGTATCGCAAGATGCTCACAAAAATAGTCTGTTAAAGACGCAGCAGAGCAGGAACTGTCGCTCTCCATATTGTGCCACTGATCAACCGGGCTAGTAGGACAAACGCTGAGAGTCTCTTCTTAAGATGTTAAATATGGGGCGTCTATATCAGACCGCAATCAACGACGACGCCCAAGAAAAGATGTTTCTTTACGAAAGGTATTTTTTCTTTGCCAATAGTTAGTTTGTATTTGTCCGTGCTTCGGCGTGGGAACGCGATTGCAGCAGACTTTTATGTTGATATATGTAGTCGCCGGTTTGTTACGTAATGATTCAGGATATCCAATGTTCTCTGAAGTTTTACTTTTATATGCAATCGCGTAATTCCGAACGCCCAAATACAAATATCGTCCGCATAAAGTGAAGCGTGAATTGTGCTAGGAGGCGTCTTAACATGGCTTAAGAGCAGCAGTATGAAGTGTCGGGCTCAGCAAACCTTCTTCTGGTACACCCTTGGTTACGGAAAAGAGTCGTGCATCCCCTGATTGTGTGGAGATGTAAATATATATGTTGTCGAGATAGCTCGATATCCAGTGGTATATATGACCACCCAGTCTAAGTTCTTCTCAGGATCGAAGAATGATCCCAATGAGTGACAGAATCGAATTCGCTCTTGATATCTAAGAATACAGTTCGACCCAAAGTTGATAGTGCAGTGGTTGCTATGCGTTGCCTCGACCTTGAGGCAGGTGCCGTGTTCTACTTTATTACCAGCTTGAAGACTGTAGTCATGGGACCCTAACCGGATACAGTATTGGCCTAAAACATGCATAGAGTCTACTGCCATTACCAAGTGTACCGGAGAGCTGCTGAAGGCCAGTTTTGGGACTTCCGAATAAACTGCCCAGGTTAAAAGTGACCGGATACAAATGCCATATAAGCAACATTAAAATTTAAAAGGCAACTCCGGCCAAAACTCAAAAGGAAATAAACTACTGGTATTCATACTTACTAATTATCACCGCACAGCCAGGGTAACATCCATGAAATCAGGTTTGAACCTGCCTAATCTTGCATCACGTAGAGAAGTTTTCCGTTTGTGCCTGTTTCACAAAATCTACTACCACAATCGTACTTTGCGTGACAAGTTATTAGCATTTCCTTTTTATATATCACCACGTCTTGATCACCGACACAAGATGGGCGTACCTTCATGTAACACTACTACTTTTCATAATTCATTCATACCCCGAACCACAGTGTCGTGGAACCACCTTCCAGCGTCTGTGGTATCAATATCTGACAGCGTTGCTTTCAAAAATTGCTTTAACAATGTTCACATTTCAGCGTTTCACTAATATGTACATATTGTTTTGCATTCATAGGTTGTTATTTATTGTATGTTGTTGAAATCCACTGTTGTAACCCGCTCCCCTCTGTAATGCCTTCGGGCCCTGAGGGAACTTTTAAATAAATAAATAAATGAATAAATCACTTAAGTGCAACAACATACGACGCCAGACCAAATACTACGTCAAGGGTACGCCGCATTTCCAACTTTTGCCGATAAAAAATGCGACCCGCTGCGAGCCGCTGCTCCTTAGCTGGGCGCCAGTGTGTTACCGATCGCGAATGCAGAGTTGGGCCGTGAGATCATGGTCGTTCTTTCCTTTTGCCTCCAATCCGGACGGGCCTACCCGTTGCGCGGTCGAGAAGCGTAAAATGCGCTTCTTTGAGCCGCTACCACCGCTACTTCGGCCGGTGAGTGCCGTTATTAGCTGTTGCTTTTATCTGTAGCCTTTGCAGCTTCGGTGTAACCTTTTGTTTATATGCTTGTGAGGACTCCAAGGCTCGTTTTAGAGAGCATCTCGGTGCACACTCGCTCGCATCGTGGTGTCAGAAGAAATGGCACTGCTACAGTTATTGGCACGTTACTGCTAAAATGCAGCCTTGAGCGGTAACTAGTTACATGTAACGCGTTACCTGTAACAAGTTGCTCTTTTCAGTAACTTGTAACTGTAACTCGTTGCTGCTTTGTGAAAGGAACTTGTAACTCTAACAGATTTACTATTTTTTGAAAGTAACTGTAAAAAGTACCATCGTTACAATTACTTCTCAGATATATGTGAACACAACTACCGAATCGCCTCGCAACTCGTGAGAGAGTCCCAAGTCCTTGTGCGGGAAAGACACAGCAGAAGCTGCTGCAGAAAACGTCCAGTGCACGAGGGAAAAAATAAAAATATTCAGAAACCAAATTTTGGGTGACCCTACATGGCCAAGCTGGTGCCACCAACTGGGAGGATGGGAACGCTTGTGTCCGATCCAGCCATATATGGTACATCGCACTCAGCGCACGCAGGTGTAAAAAGCGCGGCATCTTTTAAGCGCTTATCTTTTCTTCGCCTGGTGGAGGGAGCGAGGGCTTTTTGCAGAGGAAACATTTTGGTGATTGTCGCCCCAAACGCCCACTGGCTTACGGGAGTCTTCTTGCCTCCAAGCATACGTTTCTTTCCCCTCTAATTTGAATTGTGCAACTCCCAGATGCACTCTTGCGGGGTTTCGACTTCAGGCCCCATTTGTCTCCCTTTTCTTATAACCCAAATACCGGCCTAGCCTCCCGTCACCCTTTTGTCTCTTCTCGGGACCCGTCAATAGAGAAAGAGTATTTGCTCGAAACGCCTGTGTCGTTCTGCTTGTTTGTGTGTTTTCTTGAAATTAAAACACCGCCCTTAGCCGGGACCAGGCGCACTTGGCATCAGTTGATTTATAGATATCCACGTCGTGCGCTTTCCGGGTAGTCTCTTCTATTTGGGGTGGTGAGTTGGAGGAGCACAAGCGTGTTCGGCCTGGTTAGCATGTGACGGAGAAAAGAAAACAGCCGTTTTGATTTTCACTCGCAGTGGTCGCTTGTACCTCGATCAGTGCTTCTTTTGACGGAGGAGTGTTGCCGCAACATTTCTCTGAAAGTTTTCAACGGAAGCTTTGTGTTTCATGAAAGATTGTGGGCACGCAGTCGAAAACGATCTGACCAACGAGTGGATTGAAGTGGCATGAGAAAACATCCACAAAGCTGATTACAATGTATGACAAATTATTATTGACTTCAAATTCGCACGATTAATATTAGCTTCCATCCAATTTTCCCCTTATCAACAAAATTTAAAATTAAAATTGACCGATTGTAAACTGGCACCATGATTTTATATACATCGAGATCTGGACGCGTGCCGTTGTGTTCGTGTATAATATGGTGCTCGCTCTTATTTTAAAGTTCTTCGTGGGCCAGCTATCTGTTATGCTAAAATTTTGAAAAACTAAATTCCCCTAGAATTTCGCCAAAGAAGAGACTAAATTATTTATCATTTAGTGGATTTACTGGGATACTGCCCTAAATTATAATGAGAACTATTCATGGTGAATATTAAAGTATGAAGAACCAAATATATTATTATTGATTATTAAGAAAATAATATTTTCTCAATATAATCAGAATCACAACCTTGAACAACACAGAGTCTTATAAGGAATTTATGTTTCTTTTAAGACATATTAAGGAAAGTACTTTTCGAACGTGTTCTAATGTCATTTTTTAGAGTAACGACGAAGTTATTGCGTTATTTGAACGAAGTAACTTTAACAGTAACAAGTTACTCTTTAAATGTTGTAACTGTAACTGTAACAGGGTTACTTTTTGCCTGAGTAACTGTATCTGTAACACTTACATTTTAGCAGTAACGTTCCCATGTCCGCTAAAATGTAACAGTGTTACAGTAACAGTAGCTCAGGCAAAAAGGTAACCAAGTTACAATTACAGTTACAAAATTGTAAGAGTAACTTGTTACAGTTACTTCACTAAATTAACACCATTACTTTGTCGGTATTTTACAAAGAAACATGAGAAAGCATTAAAAAGAAACGTTCCTTTATATGCCTTTAAATTAGCATAGATTTCTTATCAGTCGTTTTGTTGTTCACGGTAGTGAATCTAATTATTTTGAGAAACTAAGATTGTTTTAATAATCAATATTAAAATGTTTGGTACTTTTTATTACAATTTTTGCCATGAATCTTTCTTTGAACAATATTATAATTTAAAGCAGTATCCGAGTAAATTAACTATACGATAAAAATATGGAGTCTCTTCTTTATCAAATTACAGGCGACTTAATTTGTTTTTTAATTTTAACATCGCAGATACATTTTCAATGAACAACTTTAAAGACCACCATGTTGTGTACACAAACAGAACGGCAGGCGTCTATACCTCGTTTATATCCATGGTGCCTGTCTACAATCAACCTATTCGTATTTCGAATCTTTTCGATGACGCCAAATCGGACGGAAGCAACAAAATGGCTTAAATGTCAAGTCAACAAAAATATATGTTGTATACCGCAATCAGCTTTGTAGATATTTTTCCATGGCACTCCAATCCGCTCGTCGGTCAAGTCGTTTTCTACTGAGCGAGCGCAGTTTTTAAAGAAACACTTGAAGAGCAATGTTGCGGCAACATTTCTCTGACAAAATTCGCACTGATCGAGGTACAAACTACCACTTCGTGCGATCTCTTCTCTGCCACTTCCTAACCAGATCGAACGCGCTTGTGCTCCTCCATCTCACCACAGGAAATAGAAGAAACCACTCAAAAAGCCATGATGTGAATATCTATAAGTCAATTGATGCCGAGTGCCTCTGGTTACGGCTAAGGGCGGTTTTTTAATTTCAAGAAAGCACACAAACAAGCAGAAGGACGCAGACGTTTCGAGCGAATACTCTCTCTCAAGTGAGAGGAGCCGAGGAGGAACAAGTGGGTGCGGGGACGCAAGCCCGGTAATTGGGGAGTAAAAAAAGGAAGGGAGAGAAAATAGGCCTGAAGTTGACACCCCGAAAGAGTGCCTCTAAAGGAAGATTCAAATGAGACTGGAAGGAAATACATGCTTGTCGGGAGGAAGACGGCTTTTTGAAAATCGGTTGTGCCGTAAGCCTGCGGGCGTTTGGGGCGGCAATCGCCAAAAGCTATCATCTGCAAAAAGATCTCGCTCTCTACGCCGGACTAAGAAAAGAAACACGCTTCAAAGATAACGCGCTTTTGTTATATCTGTGTGGGCTGTGGGCGATGTACCATATGCGGCTGATGAGTACCCAAACGACGCCATCCACCATTGGTGGTACCAGCTTGGCGAATCAGGGTCATCCAAAAGCTAATTTTTTTATATTTTTGTTATTTTCTCTTCTGCCCAAGATGTTTTCTGCTGCAGTTTTTGCTAAGCCCTTCCCGTACCATGGCTTGGGGCTTTCACGAGTTGTGAGACGATTTGTGATCGTGTTTGCAATATTTTTGCAGTTAAATCTGAGATGTAACTTAAACGAAGTTACTTTTTACAGTTACTTAAAAAACTGATTCTATTACAGTTAAAATTTCTTTACACGAAGCAGGAATGAGTTGCGGTTACATGTTACTGAAAACTGCAACTAGTTACCGGTAATGCGTTCCTGGTAACTACTGTCCAGGTACGGCTAAATAAACAGAGGTAGGTGCCGCTTGGACCGCGTACTCGCTGCACGGGAACAAGGCAGGGACGAGGACAACCACGACGTCACGTCAGCCTCGCGGCTGATTTCTAGTGTTTCTGCTGAATCGTGCGGCTAGTTTCCGTTGTGTCGACCGCACCCCAAACAAAAGCTTTGAGGTCTCGATATCTTTAAAACTACGCCCGATACCGAGAAAAAAAATTAAACCTTCTAATTCAGGTACGCTGACTGCGCTAAAGAAAGCGGTAGTCCTAAAATCAAAACTATGGTCCGGAGTTGCCTTTTAAAATGAAGCACTAACCCTGACTACTTTCTGCGCACGATGTCCACAGCAAAAATGTATAAGGGTGATTTAATTTCTTCTCAGGAACGGATTTAGAATCTAAATTTTTATTTTGACGAAAAAAACAAATGTTTTGAGGAAAACCCTTTTGTGAGAGGGAGTGCAAACCACAACTTCCGTCGATTTTTTTGTTCTCGAGTTATGGACATTTTAAGCAGCCGTGGCGCAAACTGTTCTTTTTCTCGCTCGTCGGAGGTGTCATGTTTCGCTCCTTTCTACTTTTTGCCTTTTTGGGGAGTGCAGTGTAGCTTTTTTCGGCCACTCTCACAATAGGGGTTATTCTTGGCCAATAACTTAATTGCGAATATTTATCTTCACCTTTGTTTTAAATATTGTCGAATTTTGTCCCTTTGACAATATTTGCCAAAGTTTGACTAGCTCTTCCGCGTTACCCATTTAAGATACCGTAACATATTTAGTATTTTCAGAAAACTAAGAGTATACTCCTTGTAATGATAACGAATTCGATGTTGTGTGTATAAACGAAAGGGCAGTATTTGATTGATCCGCGAAGATTTCACAATATTTATGCTTACTAAGCCGTGTTCTATATATAGGGACTTTAAGTTCAAAGCATCCGAAGAGCGCGGCCGTCTGCATTTGCACAGTTTATATAGAAGAGGGGATAATGTGGCTGGACTACTGCTTTCACTCCTTACAGCATGTAGCTCAAGGATTCTCTCATTTTTGCCGATAGAGGGAATTTGACAACGCAGAACGTACAAAGACAAGCTTGAAGGTCGCACAGGCAGTCTAACAAACCAATTGCATAGCGTATTTTTTGCGCCATTAGACTTTGTGTAATCCTAGTCATTAGATCAATGGGACTACACAAGATTGCATTAAGGTTCCCAATTTTGAGTGTTTTATACCGCACAGCCACTGTGTGTACACAAGTCCCAAAATATCTCTTCACATACCGCTCAGCACACCACTGCTAGGCTGAATCATATAAGTGTCACACTTGCCGAGCTTGAAGTAGACTCGTGATTTATACGAAACTGACCAAGCCATCGTCGACTGCGCAGTACTGGGAGTATCACACAACAGCTGACTTGCTCTCCTTTTCAAATACCTTGCTAACCAAGTGTGGTAAGTCGTCTCATAAGGAGAGAACGTCAC
Organism: Ixodes persulcatus; assembly: GCA_013358835.2. Taxonomy (NCBI): domain Eukaryota; kingdom Metazoa; phylum Arthropoda; class Arachnida; order Ixodida; family Ixodidae; genus Ixodes; species Ixodes persulcatus. Next base: position 31,928 of record JABSTQ010004691.1, read on the forward strand.
CGCGGCCGGAACTGAACAGTCTATACTCACCTGTTTACCTTCATAAGAACCAAGTCTTTAACCGGCCGAAGTAGCCAGTGCGTGTGCAGCACGAACGGCTGTATTGAAATTGTAAGAAGATGAAAGTTCAGAAGAGGCTTCGTAAAGTTTCACAATGCAAGTATGCCCAGGCAAATTTCACTTTCTAAAACATAAAAATGCATTTAAAATTTTCACCAGGGCAAGTTGCTCTTACACAGCTGTATATATAAGACAGCTTACAATCAACCACCTTTGCAGACTGCCATGGACCTCACCTCGGCCTAGTAGATGCTAGCTTCTGTTGGGCGAGGGCTGCACTGACTAGAAAGGTAAAAAAAATGTGCTGTAGATTATGTGAAAAAAATAAACAAAAGCAATCCTAGCATGCACAATTCGCTAGAGGCACTGACAAATAAAAAGTAGGGGTTGGGTCAATTATGTTAACGCAATATACGTCAGACGCGTACCATGAATGCTGGCAAGATATTTGCTGCCGTCTATCTAGACAACCTTGTAAATGTACATGCCAAATAACAAATATTTAAAAGCTTAAACATATTTCAATGAAAATACAAAAAGCGAAGACTAGCTGTGCAAACATAGTGCTATCTATAGTACACTATAGATGAGTAGAACTGGATTACAGCATCCCCCTTACAAAAACTGAAGCAAAACAAGTATAGAGTCTGCCGTGCCACTGCAACAGAAACAATGGTATTGTGATCTCGTGACAATGAAAGTTCGGAACAAGTGTGACAGAGTTTGGCATGACAAATATGGCAATGTCATGATTTATTGTTTGCATATTCTACGGTGACAGTGCATGGAAACAATCACACCAGATACTCGGGAAGTCAAGCACACGCGGTGAACTCATAACTTTTGTGTATTCGACTACTTCATTCTTTATTTCAACGTCTGGATTGACTTTCCAGAACGTTATAAGCAGAAGAAATTCCTCAAAATACCAGAAAAAAACCGAAAGACAAGACAAAAGATAAGAAAAAGACAAAAAAAAAGAAACAAAAACCTTTACAACTCATCTTTCTCTCTCACCGCTATCGTTTAGAGAGAAATTGGAGCTCTTTTGTCGACAGCGCTATAGAAGGACTACTTATACACTTGTACTTCAGACGCTCTATTCTTTGCGCTTTCATTATTTCTCTTGTCAGTGGGTCTCAAATCTTACCTAATACGGAACAATTTTAAAAATCTGCTACGCACCCTTACAAAAACGTCATATATGACCTAGATATATTTTATATAGGGCCGTATATGGGCATATAAGTAGACATATAAGGTCATATATTGCCATACAAGGGCTGAAATCGGGGCAGATATGGTAAGGTGACACCATATATGATGCAATATGTTGCCAGATAAAGTCATATATGGTGCCAGTGGCTGTCACATATAACTGTATAGGATGCCTTATACTCCTGTATATGGCACTATGTGGTGCCAGTCAACATGTAGGTGCAGGTAGCACTCCGCGTCGGCCGATATCGGGACTACGCCAGCCCGCCCATGGTAACAGGATGGCAGCGCCCGGCCATGGGCGCCGGGAAGCTACCGGCCCCGGCCGGCGTCGGGGTTTCATCTTGCTCACTGGCCAGTCCAGCCGTAGAAGTTACAGTGACTGGCTGGTATCGGGTTTTTGCTGTCGTGGCTGGCTAGTCTTTCCATGGAGGTCCCAGTAACTGGCCGGCATCGGTATTTTGCTGTCTTTGATGGCCAGTATTTACGGAAGTTCAGTAACTGGCCGGCATCGGTATTTTGCTGTCTTTGATGGCCAGTATATACTGGAAGTTCAGTAACTGGCCAGCATCGGTATTTTGCTGTCTTTGATGGCCAGTATTTACATGGAAGTTAAGTAACTGGCCGGCATCGGTATTTTGCTGTCTTTGATGGCCAGTATTACATGGAAGTTCAGTGACTGGCCGGCATCGTCGCTTTGCTGTTCGCAGGCTGGCAAGTCCCGGGAACTTCTGTTTACTGACCGGCATCGTTTTATTTTTTCGCCCTTTTCACTATGCAGTCAATTCATTGAGCTTCCGACGAACTGCGGCAATTCATGAATAGCGAGTGGAAATGTTTGCGTTGATCAATCCTTCGGAAATGACTGCCGACGCTGGCGTATTTGATCCCACCATTGCAAGGCTGACGTGTTTTATCGCGAGAACGCGAGGAAGAACAATGCAGTGAGGAAAATTTGCAGTCCAGGATTTGAGAATCTCACCTTCTACGCCACGAAAATTAAATTTTACAACGCCGAACGATACTTTTTCCAGGAAGTTACTTTAATTTGATCTACTATACATAAGGTCCGGCGTTATACGCACGTGTTTGGATCAGATAAAAAATAAAACCGGTATAGCGGAGCCTCGAATGAAAAAAAAAAGACGTGGCATGATTGAGCACGCACGTTGAGTTACAAAAACAATAATAAACATTACTTTCCAGTAACTATAGAAATGTAAGAGATGTGTTTATTGCTTATGACGCTACGAGAAGTCAAGAACTCTCCTGAGAGATAATTTTATTGGTGATTTTAATCTAGTGTGAAAATATGCTATTTCAGGCAGGAATCGACTGTTTTATGTCGTAGTTACGATCATCTCAGAGAAATATTTTAAATGTTCACATAGCCAAACGATATTTGTCTCTTTAATAGCTTATGTTGTACGACATACCGTACCAGAGGAACGCGAATAAAAAAACTTTTTTTTCTTTACTCAAAAAAGTGAGAAACACCAATGCCCTGTGGATGTTCACACTGCTGGGTTTGTGAATGTGACCCCTTGACGCTACGAAAAATAAATGTTACAATGCCGAACGATACCATTTCTGAAAGCTAGTTTAATTATCCGCGCTGTACTTGAATCTCAGGAATAAAAAAGTGTATAGGCCTAACAATAAGTAAAACTGCGGAGCACAAGCTGTATAAGCAAGACCAGGCGGCACGCGGGAGATAGCGCTGATCTACCAGAACAAATTTAAATACTACTTTCCGGAAGTCAGAAAATTAAGAGATGTGCTTAATACGTAGCGCGCCATGAGCTCAACCAAATTACTGCCTTAAAATGGCGGTATTTTTGTTTCAATAGTGGGTGAAGATGACCGCTTTCATGACAAACTTTGGCTTCATCACTGTGGCAGTTTTACCACTTACACATTTTCCCATTTTCTCTCAATGTGCCCATTATTATTACCATTATTTCTTCGTTGAAAGGACTTGCGCTGTTTGCCTACTACACTGACCCACCTATAAGCACGGAGGGAGCGAATCATCCCGGCAAAACAAGAGGCCCAGGGTTTCTTAGTTGCGCCAATTCAAATGTGGGCTCGAACTTTTTATTTGCACCTTCTGCGCGATTGTTACCCTGAAGAACGGTGCCGACGACAGCACAAACATAGAAAATATTTAAAATAATAAAAACTAATACGAAAAGGTGAGAAAAATTTTAGATAATAAAAACGAATTAAAAAAGGTTAGACAAAATATTTAAAATAATAAAAAGTAATACAAAAAGTAATACAAAAGATGAGAACAAATATTTAAAATAAAAAGTAATACAAAGAGGTGAGAAAAATTATTTAAAATAAAAAAAATACAAAAAGGTGAGAAAAAATTTAAAAATAAAAACGAATACACAAAGGTGACAAAATTATTTAAAATTATAAAAAAGTATTACAAAATTATGAGAAAAAAATATTTAAACTGATAAAAACTAATGCAAAAAGGTGAGAAAAAATATTTAAAATAAAAAGTACGAAAACTACTTGCGTTTACCGCTTCCGATCGCAAGCATACCACTTCCGATCGCAAGAATTTGTGCCCGCGAAATAATTTTTGACGCCGGCACTTATTCCTCGCGAAATGTCGAGCTCTAAAGATAATTTGCTGTACACGTCTTTCGTATGATCCAACGCAAGTGTAACGAATTTCACACCTCCAGAAACACTCAGGCAGCTTTCAATGGTGAAGCATTTATTCCCTTCCTACTGGTGTTCTTTTAGAGGCTATCAAGTATTAATTACAAGCTTCTAGGGAAATGTGCAAGCATGTCCTCAATTAAGGTAGTGTCTCGCCAGTTTTTGGTATCTATATTTTGTTCAGTGTAAGTATATAGTGTTAGACATACCTCACCCCATCCCTGTTTTTCCTGTGGTACTCCCTTCAGCGAATGGTGTAAGATGTAATTGTTTTTTGTTGTTGCATGGTTGTAGTAAGGTGGTGAGCTGGTACTAACTGGACATATTGAAAAATAGTTTGCAAAAAGCCAAGGAGACAGAGAGAGTAACGGGTAGACCTCATGCAAGCGCAGACTGAACTCGCATAAATCAGAGAAGGGAGAAATAATGTATGCGGAAGGAGCTCGAGCACAGGCCCAAGTGGAACGCGCTGATTTACCTGTTAACAAGAGCAGATTAAAAAAAAAAAAAACATAATTTTTTATGTCAGTTAAGGTAACAGATGGATGGCTAATACATAAAAACAGCTAAATTTCTCTCTAAAATATATGATGGATTGTCACCTACCTATGCACTGTTTACACCGCTCGTGTATGTCATCCTTAGGAAAAACGTGAACAATTAGCAGATACTATAATAAAGCATACCAGAGAATTATTTTAGGCCTTTATCATTCTTAGTATGGGTGAACAATGTGTCTGCACATCCGTCTGTTACCTGAGCTGCCGAGGAAATCGTTTTTACAGTCTTATGCTTATGGGTGAATTAGCACATTCCACTTGGACCTCTTCGAAATTTTGCTAAAGCTCCTTTTGCATTCTTTTTTTTTTCTTTTCCAATTTGTGTTGGGAGCTTGCACTGCTATGTAGTGTATGTATTCATCTCCTTTATTCCTTGTTTTTGTGTGCTATATTTCAAGATGTTCAATCAGAATGAACTCACCACCTTACTGCATGGGAAGGCTGTTGTTCATTCTAGAGTGTCTGTAAAACAATCCACCTGACATCTTTGCCTCACGCCCCAGCCCCTGAAGCTCACATTCTCCGAGCACCGCCTTTCTGATTTCTCTCATCCTCTTATTTATTTTCTTTTGTGTTCAATAGATCGAGTTGCCATTGTGCACCAGTCTGAGTCCTTCGTGTTCCTGTCCTTTTGTCCTTGTCTTTATGTGCACTTTTTGCAAGTTGGTCCATGATATTTTTTATCATATATTCTAATCTGTGTTTTCATCTTTATACTTACTGCAGCTTTTTCCAATCAGACGTTGGCATTCACTTTCGCCATCCTGATGTGAGTGACCTGAGATGACAGAGAATGTCAGTCTTCTCTGATGAAGTCCAGGCTTCATGGAAGACTGCCAAGACTGTTCATGGTAAGGTGCTCTATATATTGAGCAATATAATAGCAACTTAATGCTGCTAGGATTATTTTTAGCACAGACAGTATTTATGGGCTGGCCTTTAGCAGTTCTGATGCCACTCACGTGGAATAAAAGCCTGTAGGGGAATTGCGCATTTCATTCGTAAGCGGAATTTTGAGTTCACAACAGTAGTGCGTTGCGTTGCCTTGCGTTGGGAGATCGGTGGCCGACTGGGCTAGCGCACACCAACTCGGAGCACGTGGAGCGAAAGCTTGCGCTACAGAACTCGAGGATCCTGGGCTCAATCCCCACCCCTGCTCATTTCGATCTGGATGAGCATCGTACCGGCGTGCGGTCATGTATCACTAATGCGTCGTGCAGGTTGAAGACCCCAGGGTAGCAGTCATACTGCACTGGCTAAATTCCTCCACTACAGCGAGCAACTCATCGCAACTTTGACATGGCTGACCAACTACACACTGTATAAATATCCACAGAACCCCAACAGAAGTGGGTCACTACTAGCATTCAGTATTGCTGTGTGTGTTGTATTTTGTATTTGTTTATTTAGTGTTCCCAATAATGGTTGAAGCCTTCCCATTGGTGAGCTTCTGAGTAGCAACACACCAACACGAACGAACGGCGAGAGTGGTGAACAGGGCCACTCTTGCCGCTCGCCACCGCGCCGATCGCTTTTCGGAGAACTTTGCAATATTGGTCTCTGTGGTATTTGGTCATATTGCCGCGCGCGCAGCTTGCCAAGTAGGAAGCGCGCGCGTGGCCTAACGGTTATAGCGCCTGCCTCCCACGCGAAAAGCCAGGGTTCGACTCCTGGCCGCGGGGACGCCTTTTTGTTGACATCTAATCTAATGTTCTGGTAAATTCGAGGACCGTGTTGCTTGTTCGAGTTTAGAAAGTTCTACACGCCGAACCGTCTACGCCGATTATTCCAGAAGCTCACGCGTGTACATAAGGGGCTTCGCGTAGCGAGCCACGGTCAGTTTCGCCTCAGCGTTCGATCTTGCTGCTTCGCCGCCTTCGACGCCCGCCACGCTCTCTTGTTATCTTCTGTTTCATCTTTATTTTCGGGCACAAGTTCGCCCCATTAAACGTTCAGTTTACTCAGTTATTATCGCCTCATCACTTGTCATTCGTGACATTTTGGTGGAGGTGCGGGGTATCGCATTCTATGCCCGTGGACCGTACCCCTCCGAAAACACGCCCGCCAAGTGACGTGCTCAGCCCCGGGAGGTTACCCTTCGCAGAAGACGCCAAAGCCCGATCAAGCCGCCGTACCAAAGGCCAATCCCCGGAATTTGGACCCTTGCCACCGAAACCGAGGAAGAAGACCGCGACGATGACCACGCCACCCGTCGTTGTCCTACCCGTCGCCGCCCGTACGCCCGTGTCCTTCCATGGTGAGCCCTATGAAGACGTCGAGGACTGGCTACAACATTACGAACGTGTGGCCCGCCATAACCGATGGACACCGGAGCAGTGCCTTCAGAATGTGTACTTCGCTCTGGAAGGCACGGCACGCACCTGGTTTGAAAACCACGAAGCGTCGATTTCGTCGTGGGAAGAATTCCAGGCCGAGCTGCGACGCACCTTTGCCAACCAACAGCGACGACAGCGTGCCGAAGAACTCCTGCGAGCGAGAAACCAAGGGCAGACCGAGAGCGTCACAAGCTTCGTCGAAGACGTTCTCCACCTGATGAATCGCGCCGACCCAAACGCTCCCGAAGAAAAAAAGCTGCGGGTCTTGATGCGCGGCGTAAAGGAAAACATCTTCGGAGGCCTTGTTCGGAGCCCGCCTACCACCGTCGAAGGCTTCATCATGGAGGCCACCAACATTGAACGTGCCCTTCAAGCTCGTGCCGCCCACTATCACCGAGGTCCCGGCGTCGCTGCATTTTCGTCTTCCGGCTGCAACAACACGGACATCCACGAAATAATCCGGGACATCGTCCGTGAAGAGCTGAAAAAGCTGCTACCGGCCGCCGAACGTCCAGCTTCACTCTCGATCGCCGAGATGGTTCGAGAAGAGGTCCAGCAAGCGCTCCAGCCAGACGTTCTCGCCGACGCCGCACCGGAACCACCAGCTGTGACCTACGCCGCAGTTGTTCGTCGTCCGCAGCCTCCTGTCACCCGGCAGTACCCAGCTGCACCCCGACGAGAAGTCTCTTCGCTGCAGTACACTCCGCGCCATGAGCAGCGTGGACCTCGAAAGACCGACGTGTGGCGCACGGATGACGGACGTCCGGTGTGCTTTCACTGCGGGGAGGCTGACCACGTTTACCGAAGGTGCCCCTACCGCCAGCTCGGCCTGCGAGGATTCGCGCCAAACGACCGTCGACCTCGTTTTGGAGAACGACCAAGAGACATCGAGGAATACCTCCGTCGCCCTCCGTCACCAGCGCCAACAGCACCACGAGGTTCCCGTTCTCCATCCCCCCGACGTTCCGCATCGCCTCTCCGTCGGTCGCGCCGTGAGAGCCTGTCCCCCCTATCTCGTCGGGAAAACTAAGTGCGGCAACGCCCGGAGGTGCCGTTGCCGAAGACGACCCAAGTAAAGAGCCTCCAAGAACGCCGGAGCGCTCCCACTCTCTTGACGCCACGCACCCCAACGACGTCCCTGCAACGGTGTCAAACAACCTAAACGTCGCCATCGACGGCCACGACGCATCAGCACTCGTAGACACCGGAGCAGACTACTCAGTCTTGAGTGGGAGGCTCTCCCGCCGCCTTCGAAAAGTCATGACGCCGTGGGATGGACCTCAAATACGAACCGCCGGAGGACACCTCATTACACCAGTCGGGAGATGCACTGCTCGAGTCGAGATCCACGGTGAGACGTGCCCTGTGAAGTTCGTCGTTCTACAAGACTGTTCCAGAGACGTCATCCTCGGCATGGACTTTCTGTGTGAATACGGCGCCGTCATCGACCTTGGTGAGAACAGATTGACGCTGCGCAAGCCTGTTCCACCTTCAGAGAAACCCCAAACTGCGTCAGCCGCCATCCGAGTCGCTGCCGCCCACGTGAACCTGCCGCCGCGATCAAGTGTTGTCGTACCCGTCGTGACCGATGCAGCTACCTGCGGCGAAGTTGTTCTTGAAGGCAACCTTCAATTGCTCCTGGGAAGAGGAATAGGCATCGTAAGAGGAGTGACTAAACTTCAGGATGGGCGCACCGTGGTACTCGTGACAAACTTCCGACAAGAAACGCAACACCTCACAAAAGGTGCCGCTGTGGGCCACGTCGAGGAACTTTGGAACTCCGCCGAAATCGCCGCGATTGATGAAGAATCATCGCCCCCTCAGCAAGACATTACGCCGCCAGCGCAGCTTGACATTGACCCCAAGCTTCCAGGCCCGAAACGACGGCAGCTGAGTGACCTCCTCGCCGAATACAGCAACTGCTTCGCGACGTCGTCGAAGGTGCGCCAAACCACCGTTGCGAAGCATCGCATCGTCACCGACGACGACGCGCTCCCTGTGCACCGATCGCCGTACCGAGTCTCCATAAAAGAACGGGAGGTCATCCAACAGCAAGTGGAAGAAATGCTGAACGACGACATAATCCAGCCTTCAAGCAGTCCGTGGGCCTCTCCAGTCGTGCTGGTTAGGAAGAAGGACGGAACGCTTAGGTTCTGCGTGGACTACCGGCAGCTGAACGCGATAACGAAGAAAGACGTCTATCCACTCCCCCGAATCGATGACACGCTAGACCACCTGCGCCACTCTCGATACTTTTCATCGATGGACCTGAAGAGCGGCTACTGGCAGATTGAAGTCGACGAACGGGACCGAGAGAAGACAGCTTTCGTTACGCCAGATGGCCTGTACGAGTTCAAGGTCATGCCTTTCGGCCTATGCACGGCGCCGGCAACGTTCCAGCGTGTCATGGACACAGTACTGGCAGGGCTGAAGTGGCAGAGCTGTCTCGTCTACCTTGACGACGTCGTAGTGTTTTCAAGTGACTTCGACGAGCACTTGCGACGACTCCGAGCTGTTCTCCAAGCCATTCAGACCGCCGGACTCACACTCAAGCCGTCCAAGTGCCGGTTCGCCTATGACGAACTGAAGTTTCTAGGCCACGTGGTTAGTAACAAAGGCGTCCGCCCAGACCCCGAGAAGACTCGCGCCGTCGCGGCATTTCCAGCGCCGACAGACAAGAAGGCCGTGCGAAGGTTCCTTGGACTTTGCGCCTACTATCGACGCTTCGTTCGGGATTTCGCTAAAATTTCCGCACCGCTCACAAACCTCACGAAGGACGCCGAGAAGTTCGAATGGGGCGAGGAGCAGCAGCAGGCATTCGACGAGTTGAAACGACGACTCCAGACTCCTCCTGTGCTTGGTCATTTCGATCAGGATGCGGAAACCGAGATTCACACGGACGCAAGTAACGCGGGACTCGGCGCAGTACTAGTCCAGGTGCAAGAAGGCTTCGAGAGGGTCATCGCCTACGCAAGTCGGACACTGTCCAAGGCGGAGAAAAATTACTCCACGACTGAGAAAGAATGCCTTGCGGTCGTCTGGGCAATCACGAAGTTTCGTCCGTACTTGTACGGGAGCCCGTTCCGCGTGGTGACGGACCACCACTCGCTTTGCTGGCTTGCGAACCTCAAGGACCCGTCAGGACGCCTCGCTCGATGGAGTCTCCGATTACAGGAGTTCAACATGACTGTGGTCTACAAGTCAGGCCGCAAGCACAGCGACGCCGACTGCCTGTCCAGAGCCCCCGTCGAAACCCCTTCCGGCTGCAGCGACGACAATGACGACGAGTGCTTCCTAGGAGCAGTCAACACCGACGACATGGCACGACGTCAACGGGACGATCCTGAGCTGCGCGCATTAATCGAGCACCTGGAAGGGGGCGGGAGTACCGTGCCCCGTGTTTTCTCACGAACCCTGCCGACTTTCGCCATTCGACAGGGTGTGCTCTACAAAGAAAACTTCGGAAACAACAACTCGCCGTGGCTGCTGGTAATCCCGGCCGACCTTCGAGAGGAGATTTTTCAAGCATGTCATGACGACCCGACGTCCGGACACCTTGGTTACAGCCGGACACTGGCCCGTATTCGTGAAAAGTATTACTGGCCCAAGCTCCCCAAAACCGTCCACCTCTACACCCGATCCTGCCACGAGTGCCAGCGACGCAAGAAACCGCCGACGAAGCCGGCAGGTCTCCTGCAGCCGATTCCTCCGCCAACTACACCGTTCCAGCAGATCGGAATGGATCTACTTGGTCCTTTTCCGCCGTCGACCCTGGGAAACCGGTGGATAATCGTCGCCACAGATTATCTCACGCGGTACGCAGAAACGAAAGCCCTTCCTTCAGGGACTGCTGTGGAAGTCGCCAAGTTTTTCATCGAGTCCATCGTTCTCCGGCACGGCGCTCCCGAAGTTCTGATTACAGATCGCGGATCATCGTTCATGGCACAGATGACCCAAGAAATCCTCCGGCTCAGTCACACCAGCCATCGTCGTACCACTGCGTACCACCCGCAGACCAACGGGCTGACGGAGCGACTCAACAAGACAATCGCCGACATGATCTCTATGTACGTCGACGTAGAGCACAAGACGTGGGACGAGGTGTTGCCCTACGTCACGTTCGCCTACAATACGGCGGTTCAAGAGACCACTGGATTCACACCTTTCCAGCTGGTACATGGTCGGAAGGTAACGACCATGCTGGATGCCATGCTGCCCCATGAGCCATCTGACAATGAGAGCGACGACGCCCAGGCGGTTGCTCAACGGGCCGAAGAAGTCCGCCAGCTCGCCCGACTCATGATTCAAAACCAGCAACGCGTCGACGCGGGCCACTACAACCTTCGTCGCAGGGACGTCCACTTCCAGCCAGGAGACAGGGTGTGGGTGTGGACGCCCATCCGCCGCCGTGGCCTCAGCGAAAAACTCTTGAAGCGCTACTTCGGACCCTACAGAGTGCTTCGTCGACTCGGGGATCTGAACTACGAGGTGATGCCCGACGGAACACGGACTTCATCACGCCGCCCTCCACGACCAGAAGTCGTCCATGTCGTGCGCATGAAGCCGTACTACGCTCGATAGGACTGTGGACCTTATGTGTTCCAAATGACTCTTTAGCTTACCATTCTTTTTTTTGTTTGGTTTGTTTTGTGCTGCATCGGGGCGATGCACTTTTTAAAGGGGGGAGTAATGTCGCGCGCGCAGCTTGCCAAGTAGGAAGCGCGCGCGTGGCCTAACGGTTATAGCGCCTGTCTCCCACGCGAAAAGCCAGGGTTCGACTCCTGGCCGCGGGGACGCCTTTTTGTTGACATCTAATCTAATGTTCTGGTAAATTCGAGGACCGTGTTGCTTGTTCGAGTTTAGAAAGTTCTACACGCCGAACCGTCTACGCCGATTATTCCAGAAGCTCACGCGTGTACATAAGGGGCTTCGCGTAGCGAGCCACAGTCAGTTTCGCCTCAGCGTTCGATCTTGCTGCTTCGCCGCCTTCGACGCCCCCGACGCTCTCTTGTTATCTTCTGTTTCATTTTTATTTTCGGGCACAAGTTCGCCCCATTAAACGTTCAGTTTACTCAGTTATTATCGCCTCATCACTTGTCATTCGTGACAAGTGATAATGCCACTCACAGCGCGGAGGGCTGCGAGTGGCCACTCACAGCCCTCCGCGCTGTGAGTGGCCAGCGCGAAAGCTGCCGCTCCGCCGCCGCGAAAAATTTTCAACCTTGTGGAACCATGCCGCTCAGCCGCTGCGGCTGGCCAGAGCGCCGCGACGGCAGAAATCGCGCCGCTCTAGGGCCAAAGCCGCTTCATGTGAAACTCGCTTACGACATAACGACTGTTCGGAGGTTTTTCGTATTTTCTCGCGTTTAGCTACATCTTTGGAAGAAACGAACGTGATATTCAGATTCGCGGGATCAAAATGCCCCCATAACTCACCTCTAACCAGTTTTTTTTTTTTTTTTCCTTTCAAGAACCCTTCAGCATCTCTTTAACTATAGTCACGGACAAGGATAGGACGCCAGGGACGCGATTCGGTTGTTCCGCCTTTAGCGCGAGCTCCCTGCCTTCGACAGTGCTTCGGCACCTCGTGCACCTCTAGCGCGCAGCCAAAGCACGACGGAAGGCACGGAGCGCGTGCCGGAGGCCGTGCGTTCGAAAGGCACGCCCCTCCGTTCTTATTCTTCCGCTGACAATAAAAGGTGTTTGCTTTTTCCCGTTATGGGAGGACGCCATTCACGCGCGGGCCTGTCCTCCTTTTCTCACGCCTAATTATCACGGCAAGGGCAAAAAGAACAATCGTCGCAACAACGATGATAGTATAATACGTTGGTGAAATGACACTCAAGCTCGCGTTGCTAGCGATTCAAAAGCGGGAGTGCAACAATTCGCTGACGTCATCGTAGCGCCTCTCGCGGTGTCTCGTTGTCGCGCGGCTCTGTGGGCTCAATTCCGGGCCTGAAAACGACGTCACCGTCGTTACCGGCGTCTAACGGGTAAACAAAAAAGCAACCGGCGAACATCCTATGAAACGAACGCGTAATACTGCAGACTCATATAGTAAAACAAACAAGATAAGAGAAGCCAGACAATTCCCCGAAACGCTCGCAAACACACGGGCGAAAAAAAAAAAAAAAAAGAATGCGTTACATTATAATAGTAGAGCCAACAAACTGGTCGCTCTTTTGTCGTTTTAATTTTAGAGGCGGACGGAGGCGACGCCGTGTACGTCATTAAGCGACTAACCCTAACCTTTTTTATTATTATTATTCCTCGTTTTTTTTTAGTTTGTTTTTAGTTTACGGTCCCCGTTTCGCCCTTTAGGAATTTATCACCACGATTTCCATTTTAGATGTGTCTTTATCGTGCAGTTCTACTACGCCCCAGCGGAGGACAAACTACGGGACGGTTTTCATTTTCCAAATGGGACAGAAAAAAAAAAATTGTCGGCCACACCTCGATGGAAAAACAAAAATCACCCCCAAAAAAACATTTTGCCGACACCACCACCGGGAAAAGCTCTCACTTCAGCCACTCTCGCTTCATCAAAATCCAGCGTAGAGGCAGAGGCATTATACTTTGTATTTTATACGGACGCGCGTTGGCGCGTACTTTTCCGCTTTGATCATCGGTTTTTATCTCCTTTTTTTTCATACATACTCGCTCATTTATTTATTTACGAGTACGTCGCTTCATTGTTTTACAGTATAGGGCTTCCCCCCCTAGAACACTCACACCTCGTACCCCGTTTTATTACATTTTGTTTTCTCCGTGTTTTTAGTTTCGAAACTCAGCGTATCGTTAAGCCGTTGAATGTTTTTTTTTTTTTTTGTTACGCCATTTTGTGTTTGCATTTATTCGGTGCATTCATTTTCACACGCGACCGCATTACACTTTAGTGCCCCACGTGACTTGGAACTCCCGCGGCACTGCGTGTAACTTGTCGGTGTAATTTATATTTATTTATTTGTTTTGTTTTTATGCGGGAAGTTAGTTTTTTCTTTCTTTTCATTTTGCTATTACACTTATCAACGTTTTATAAAGACACAAAGGTGACTGCGGCCGCGCGACAAGGGGGCGATATAAAGAAATAAAGAAAAAAATTCGGAGATCGAAAACAAAGGCGTAAAAGTTTGATGAGTTGGGCCACGCTCGGACGCATTTCAACTAGGCTGGGCTTCATTACTGGATGTCTTCATCAACCCTCCCTCCCCGAGCGCCGTATGCCACGCCAGGGACGCCCTTTTTTATTACTTCCAGTAGCATCATTATCGCAAACATCATCACCCATTTTTGCACCTCTATTGTTAGGTCGCATTTTTTTATACATAATGATGGACGCGACTTTCTCTGCCGTACTTTAACATTTAGACTAATTAAAAAAAAACACTAGGACTAATCGTTGCACTTACGAGAAGGACTATAGTATGGCGCTTTTAAAAGGGCCGCAAAATGATATTGGATAGGAATGTTTCTTAGTTTACACGAGCCCGTGGGACCAAAGTACGCCCGCACTCAACGCCACCGACTGAGAATTAGGTTTTCTTGTTCGCCGCGTATTTGACAATCAATTGCCTCCCCGTGCATTCGGTTTGTTGATCGCAGCCAATAGACTTATTCCAAAACTCGAAGCGCCTCATCGCGGCGTTATGCCACGTTATGCCTTGTGGGAATCAGTAGGCAGCAACATATACGTACGCGCTCCGCTACTGGAGCACAAGTTCCCAGAATGCAACGCGCGCGCTGTGACGGATGTATGTAAGTAGCCTATCGCCGAGATGATGGCGATAGCCGAGCCTCGGCAATGTGGGGAACTCGGCGCGTGTTCTGCGCTCTGCCCCTGACCTCAGCCTCGTGATAAACATTGGCAGCATATAGACCTTTCCAGTGGCAGTCTCGAACGAAGCGACCGGGCAAAAAATGCTGAGTCACTGAGCTGTGGACGCATGCGCAGCGTCCGATTAACCGCACAGCAGATCAACAGCGCATGCTCGGAAGGCGTTCCACAGCCCAGCAGACAAAGATGGCAGCGCGCAGGAGGCGATTTCTGCAAAGGTCTATACGCCAACACGGGGATCTGACGTCATGACGTCACGTGGCGCTGCTGTCGACGCGGCACATGCGCAAACGTATCACTTGACGCGGATCTGATTGCTGCGAGGCGCACTGCCCACGCGTGGTGTGGGCAACTGCGAACTTGTTTGTCAACAGCGAACAAAAATGCAGGCGCCCAATAAAATAGGACCCCCCCCCCCTTTCCCCCACACACTCACTCACAAACACACACATACCAAAAGGCGACCGGCCGAAGCGACACATACCTCACTCGGAGCGTAGACACAGGCAACCCGTACCTCCGATCATAAGCGATGGCGTCCCGACAAAGGCGAAAACTGCACAGA
The DNA here is from genome assembly GCA_013358835.2 of Ixodes persulcatus. Lineage (NCBI taxonomy): Eukaryota > Metazoa > Arthropoda > Arachnida > Ixodida > Ixodidae > Ixodes > Ixodes persulcatus. The sequence goes on from JABSTQ010004691.1 coordinate 47,180, forward strand.
ACTCAATCAACGAACAAAGGGGAACCTATGAAACGACGCTGCCTCGGGGAACCAATGAATTTGCCTTTGTTTCTTTTTTTCGCAACCTTTTATTGGCGCCCGATCCTTCCGAACATCATCGACGGAGAACGGGCCAGTTCGTTAGAGACGACGGCCGCCGCGGCAAGTCGAAATGGATCCGTCCCAGCCGCCGAATATCTCGCCAGTTTTTTCCTCTCTTTTTCCTCTTCGTAACATCCGCATCCCGTATCTCTGCCTCTTCTTTCATTGTCTTCCTCTTCCTCGTCCCCATCTCTCGCGCGGTCTTGGCTCGTCTTGGCTTGGAAAAGAACGCCGAAAATGAAAGACGAGTTGCGGATCCAAAGGCGGACAAGCGTGGCCAGCTGAACGATCCGGGGACGGGCAGTGTGATTCCATCGCGCAGCCCCAAAAAAGCCAACCAGAGTGATCGGCGCAAACGAACAAACAAACAAACAACGACAGCAACAACAAACAAAAGTCATAAAGAGACCAATTTGATGAGGACGCTAAAGCGTGCCGCCACCATCCAGTTGCCGGTAATGTCCCTCAAAGAGTCGCAACGACAACGACGACGGTCAAGAAAAAAAAAAAAAAGAAAGAAAGGGCGGAGACACGATTATTATGAATAATGACGCGGACGTCATGGAGTCCAGTTCCATCGAACGCCTTCGAGATATAAGCTTCGTCACCTCGCTTCCTCGGTCACTACACTGTGCATGTGCGTGTGTGCGTGTGTGTGCACGTGCGTATCTCTATATGTGTGTGTGTGTACGTGCGTGTGTGTATTCTTGTATACGCATGTATTTGTGTTTGTGTCTTGACGCTGTACTTCCATGTGTGTGCGTGCGTGCGAAGCGCGCATTGTTCCTACAGCCAACCGCTTTTCTCTCACCTACATTCCCCTCCTTCGCTTTCGGATTCCAGCAAGCCTGTTGTATTTAGCACGTTTGTTTGGCCAGCGTACCTTTACTTTTTTTCCCCCTTTCACGAGATAGTGGACTAACCGGCTGCTGTACTCGCGTATTTTTTTTTTTATTGTTTTGACGTCTTTAAGGCAATGTTACTTGTTTCGTGTTTGTGCTTCTTTACACCGAAATGGTTCCCTTTTGCGGCCGATAGGTTCGAGGAGCTCGGAATACAAATCGGATCCCTAAAGAGGCCTCTGGGCAAGGGAGGGTTTGGGAAAAGGGGAATAAAAAGAGACAGGGAGAGGAAAACAGAACCGGAGTTGCGTCTTTTAGAGGCGCCGATATCGGCCAATTCTCGCCCACCCCCAAGCGGCGTTTCCAAAGCCCCCCGATGACCCGCGTACGACAATAAAATTAACGGGAAAAACAAAAGAAAGGGAATAGAAATCTATACCGAAGGGAAGAAAAGGAAGACAATGATTATTCCGGCGTGTGATTCTGTTTCTGAACGACGAGGAAGACCCGGCGTTCTTTCTAGGGGAGGGCTGATGTCTTCAAATGAAATATGGACTCGTCGGTGGCTGTGACAGTTGGGAGAGGAGGTTCTTTTTTGTTTTCCTTCTTTTTTTCTTGGACAGCCATTGGACTCGAGAATAAGAGGGATCGCGCGGAGGTGTCCCTCGATACGAATTTCGGGATGCGGTGTCCCGAACTTCTTCGCAAGTGGAGAATAGGTGGAGGGTTGAGTGATGATGACGCGGCGAGGGAAGCTTCACTCGATTCGTCGACGAGTGTCGCGGTCGGCGGTGGTAATGGCTTCGGGTCCCGAGTCCACTTCACAAAAACCGTTTGCGCGTAGTGGTTCTTTTCATTCGATATTTTTTTTTTCTCGGATTTGGAGTTGAAATGTGTTTGTTTCTCGGAGTCAGTGGTGGATTTCTCTGCACACGCATCTAATGAGGGTCAGAAAAAGAACGATATGGTAGCGCGTCAAAATTACTACGTTCACACCAGGGCGAGCTAGGGTTTTTTGCTTGAACCTCGATATCGCTGGTTGCGGAAAGGAAAGAAGTCATTTCAAGTTTGCCAAACCGTAATACATGTGACATTACTAATCATATAAGGCAAGGTAAAATACGTGAAGTTGCTTAATGTATGGAATGTGTAATTTTAATTTCAACATAAATTTCTTTAAAGGCGGTGAGAGTTAAACGAGTGCCGACTCCACCATGTATCTATGAAGCTCAGCGGACATTAAATGAGGGAACCATAGTCATAATTAAATGACTAATTAACTAAAAAGGGTAATTACCTTTTAAATATTGGTTTTAAAGGGACTCTCCAACTTTTTTTTTTTTAGCTAACCAAAATAACTATATCTTCGGAATCACCTGTCTTTACCGTTTCCGGTGTGCTATTTAGTATCGCAAAATTCAAAATAGCTATTGTGAAATCGGGAAATAAAAATGATGCAAAAACAAACATTCAAATGTACTCGCACTTCTCAGTCCAGCGACGTCAGTGGCAGGCAGTCTTGCAAGTCGAGGAAGCAGTCTAAAATATAGACTATGATAAGGCTATGTTCCTTGCTGGTGCGTAGGTACCGGAGCGAGCTTCCAAAGCATTCACTTGACACGATGATACTGTTTGGAATCAGCTGGGAACAAATTCTACAGTTCAAAGAGTGAACTCCTGCCTTCTTCTGGCGTCACTTTTTCGTCGTTGCCAGTAGAGACTTTCCTTTTGAAAAACTCGGTGAGTGAAAATTTGTGAATTCAATAACTTCGGGAAAAGAAATATTTTTACCTAATCTTTGGGATACTATGTCAGCGATCCTTGTTGATGTGCTTAGCGAATTTCCAGGTGAATCGGGGAAACCATGAAGAAATCCGCCGGAGTACCCCTTTAAGGGTCATGTTTCAATAGCAGTGTTTACGGTGATTACAATTGGAGGCCATGCTGATTTAGAGAATTTGCAACATGGTAATCGTTTTTTTAGTTTATTTTTTTAGATATTAATCGATCAATTTTCTTGTTTTTTCACCCAATTTAAAAAACATGCGCCCAAAAGGAGCGCGGTGAGCCATGCTCACAGTGACGCTTGAAAGAGAGACGGACACGTTTCAGTCACGTCGTCACTTATGACGTCGGCGCACCTACCAACGCTATTAAATTAACTCAGTTGAAGAACTACGTATAGACGCTGCTTGCACGGCTTGCCTTCCGTCGTTCGACGCGTCGCAACACAGCTTCTAGATGGCATTTCACCCGTACTCTTTGGAATGCGCAGTTTTGAAAAGGACAATCTAGATGGCGCTTCGAACGACGGGAGGTGTAGTGAAGTGAGCTTAGTTGCGAAACTTCCCCCTCCGCGGGAGTTCCGCAACTGAGCTAATCTAGTAACGTTGGTACCCACTAACTACACGTTGACGAGATTGTGACGATACGATTTAAAGGAGTACGTCACGATTTTAAGCATTATTATGGGCAGGCCTTCCGGTGCTCTATCTAAACGCAATTTTTACATCAAACGATGAAAAAAAAAATGAAAAAATGGATCGAAAATACTTTAAAAAAAATTACCTTTATGCGAATTATTTCAATTTATCCGGCCTCTGCTAGTGATTGCCATCAAATCTGCAATTACAACATGAGCCCTAAATTCAATAAATGAAGAACTTAATTAACAAATATTACTTAATTAGCCATCTTACCATGACGATTATTTAGTCGTCTTATGTCCGTCGAGCATAAATACATGGCGAGGCACTTGTCTAACTCTAACCTTTTTTCTTCAAATGAAAATTAAGCATTTTGCATAAGTCAGTATCGCGTTCTTTCTACCCCATGGTTTTGGTTTTTGATTGCCGAAAGCCAGGACCTCGGTATGACACTTCCTGGGCTTGTTGGGATTTTCGGAACTCTCGACCAGCGGTCTCCTGTGCCTCTTTAGCCGTCTCCCGTGCTTCCTGTCGCAGCGTGGCTCGTGCTTCGCGTTGCCGGCGCGGTCTTGCTCAACCCAGTCGCGAAGTTCTCCCCCAGTATACTTCAGCTCTTTACCAATAGCTTGTAGCTTTTCATGATCCATACTCATTGCATCCGCCGAAATGGGTTCCAGAATTCTGTGTTCTGCATTATACTCGTACCATCACAATCGGGACGACGTCACGAACCGGAAAGCGCAACAACAGGACGGTTTCGCGAAACACTTTTCTCACGTCCGGTATGCCGCGTGCCGCCATGCTAAAGAACAGCTTTCGTCACTTTTTTCCATTAGCTTGCATGCAAACTATTATCTATTGGAGTCAGTTTCTTTTCCCGTTTTGTTTTTCTTCTTCTTTGTTGTTGAAGTGCACAAGCATAAAAGTGTCTCAGTCGACGACTGAACTCAGTAAGTAAGACCGAGGACGTATTTGGTCTCCTTAAAGGGGCGACGCAACGATTCTAGTGCCCACGCGATACAAATCGCAGAAACAAATAAAGAAAAACGAGCAGCGTTCACCCCTCAAATCACAGTCAGATTAAGCGGCCACGTGATCTGGAGTCGGTTATATGCCACCAGCGTTGATCATATAGACCTTTCCAGCGGCAGTCTCGTACGAAGCGACCGGGCAAAAAATGCTGAGTCACTGAGCTGTGGACGCATGCGCAGCGTCCAATATACCGCACAGCAGATCAACAGCGCATGCTTGGAAGGCGTTCCACAGCCCAGCAGACAAAGATTGCAGCGCGCAGGAGGCGATTTCTGCAAAGGTCTATATCCACGCGCTGAGGTTGGCAAGGCAGAGGACACGCGCTGTGTTCCAGACATTGTTATGGCTCGGCCATTTTCGTTATTGCGGCGATTGAACACGTGCCACTATCGGAATGCTTGTCGCGCAATTGATTATTACTAACCCAAACCGAGTGCTCACGCAGTGCTCGGGTCCACTCGATGAGCCGCGTTCAAATATCGTCACTCGGTGATACTATGCTCCTCCAGCTACGTCATCAAGTCTTGCGAAGGACTGATTGAAAAAAAAAAAAAAAAACGCTCGCTTTTGTCTTTGAAATGACACCGCAACAAAGAAGCTTCTTGGTCAGTGGCGTTGCGTGCAAGTGTACTTGAGCCCCACCAGTATCAGCAAGCTTGTGTAAAGTGAAAAGCATTCCAAGCGAATATTGTTGCACGGCCCCTTTAAGCTCGTAAATATTTCGCTTCTTTTTTCTTCTTTTTTGAAATCTCCCCGGTGGCGGCATTGATAGGATAATTTTGGCTGTCAACGGTTTGACTTCTTGATCGCCTTCTTGTCTTAAGTTCGAAAAAGAGCAGTAGGCACAAAAATCAAGTACCCGCCAATGCCCAGTAACGTTCGATATTACTCCAAAAGACGCAGTCCACCAAAATGCGAAAGAACTCGACCAATCTCGAGTACACCGCATTTCTGCATAAAAACACGCAGGCTGACACTCCCTGTACTATATTTCAAGAGTTGTGTGCAACAAAGAAGTCATGAGCGTGGGCAAATGGCTTTCAGATTTGCTTTCCTCCCGCGAGTGCTCGTGAAAGGAAAGCGAATCTGAAAGCCACGCGCTCGCGCATTTGTTTTTGCCTCTGCGGCACGCAACTCAGGAGATGGAACTGCAGTAATGTTTGGAGGTGGGCTAATCGGTTGTGCATAGTAAACAAATAAATAAAACTGAGCAAGAAAAGAAAAACACAAGGACAAACAGAAAAGGGACACAGACACCGCGCTGTATCTGTGTCCCTCTACTACTCGTCCTTGTGTTGTTTTTTCTTTTTTTTTTTGCTCTGTTTTATTTATTTGTTTATTATGGGTCAAGTCTAGTATGGTATCCGGCAAAGTTTTCGAGCCAGAAGTGCGTGAGGTGGAACCGCACTATTGTAAAGGTGGTGGGCAAAAGGGGCTGTGACGCGAGTGTGGCTCCCTCTCCAGCGTCCCTTCCATCACGTGGAGCCCACATGCAGCCCGTCACGAATTCCCTCAGATCACGTGACCGCCGTGCTATTTGCGCTCCCTCGTTCGTGACGTCATCCGGCAACCTGGGCTCCCGACAATCGAGACTGAAATCCATAACGCGTCAGCAAATTATTTAAAGTGCCTCGGTGTGTTTTTTTTTTTTTTATTGCGTTCCACTATTAGTAAAACCATACACATTGCTTACTGAAAAAAAGGACTCAGAATATTGATGTTTTCATCATCCCTAGCATAAAAAATATTAGAATGTTAGTGTATAAGAAAAAAAAAAGTTGAATAGCCAAAGCAAGTGCCTCAAAAGGTTCTCTTGGAGCTTATCGAGCAAAGTAGCGAAATTTTCAACCTTAATTTCCATTGATAACCTAAAAACATGGTGTTCAATACGTCCGTATTTTATTCGGCATCCTAAAAAAAAATACATTCTAAAAATGAACCTTCTAATAATGGGAAGTTTCTGGAACATAATGGGCATATCCCCCAAAGCAACGCAATTGAACGGATTTGAACAGATGAGTAGCCAGGAAGGGGCCGCTTCTAGCACGCCCATCTATTGCATTTCCGTTGTTTTATGTGCGTGTCAGGCGTCGAAAATAGACCATCTAGGCATTGAGTGATCATAAAGCCCCGTTTCCCCAGAGCCGATCTATAGCTCCCAAGTCGAAACGATCTCCTGTCAGACTGTTTGCTCACTAGCGTTGCTTTCTTGACGGGAATAAAAGATAAAACCAAAATCTCATCCCTTAAAGTGCCATCCCTAGAATTTTTCCAACTCTCAATAAACAGATGCCCCCGTGAAACCAACATTAACGTTGTGCTCTTTTCTTTTTAGCGTTTAAAATGTTCGTTTCTTTTTTTCGCGTTGGTTGACTCGAGTCAACCAACACCAAAACGCATCCAAGAAATGCTGAGGTAAATTGTTTTTTTTTCTAGACCAGAAAAAAAACAATCATTCCATAAGTCAAATTACTATAACCCTATTTCAATTTTTTTAGATTTTTTTTTTTATTTGAATAGCTTTTGGCAGGAGCATGCCATCTTCAAGCGCTTGCCCGCAGATTATACCTGGCCATCCACATTTCATAGCGTTAGTTTCTTTCTTTTTTCTATCGTTTCAATAATTTTTTTTATCTTCTAGGCTGAACAATTGAGCAGCCAGCTACCAATAAAAGTGTTCCTCAGACGTGATGAACATTTTCTTGTACCGTATTGAACACTCACACTAGGCCTTCTATTTCAACGCCGAAAGTGCCACGAGCGCACAGTAGGGCCCCATTTGAGCTGTACCATTAGAAACACGTCTTGCTATATATATATATATATATATATATATATATATATATATATATATATATATATATATATATATATATATATATATATATATATATATATATATATATAGTGTAAAAATGACTAGAGATCTGGCCCGCTATCACCCTAGAAGCCATCACTGTCTCGCTCCTTGAAAGCATTACCCACGCGTAGCCTTAGATTTGGCGCGTCAGGAAAAAAAAAGTATAGCACTTCTCGCAAGACGATTTTTTAAAGTTTAGAGTTAATTACTTCATATGTATGTTATACATTTTTTTCCCTCGCTTCAGCAAGTTCCTTCCAGCTAATAAAATGAAATGAAACAAGACACCACTTCCATCAAAAAGCTTTACGCCTATTGATTTTTTTTTTTGTACATACCTGTGACAATCAGATAACCTCCCAGATTCATGGAAACCTACCGAGACGATAATAAGATAAATGTAGAGCTACCTAGTCCTCCAGCTTACACGCCATTTTTTTGTTTTTTTTTTTCAAAAACCTCGACTGGATAGTTTTCTTGTTAATAAAGAATAACTTTTTTTTTGGCTTCCTTTATTTCAGGGTGAGAACCTTGGTTACATATACCTATCTCTACATTAAATATATACCGGTACATTTACCATACAGAATTTTTGTTATATACTGCAAACGACTTAATTTTCGCGGGCTCAAATTTGCGCGAATCGGGCCAAAGCTGAAAATTTGAAATTATTCGCGGTTTCTAATTTTCGCGAATCGAGTGTAGCTTCCGTGGCGTTCACATATTGGCACAAATTTTTCGCGAAATGTAGTCAAATCGCGAAATTCGCGAAAATTAGGTCCTCGCGAAAATTTAGTCGTTTACAGTATTCAGTGTTTCTAGAGAGTAAATAATTCAAATATACGGATGAATAAATCGTAGCGATCAAGTGAAAATGAAATACGAAACCCGCCCAAGATAAATAATTAGCGGAGCCCGGATTCAAGCTGGATTTTCTGATTACCGGCCAAGCATATACTAACACACATTTTTGAAATATTTTTCCGAAATACATGAGTGAACCGTACTGATCGAATAACATAAATGTGACGAAACCGCCGAAAAAAAGTACCGTAATTTCCGGACTATAGTCCACACCCGGTGCATAGTCCGCGAGCCGTGCATAGTCCGCACCTGGTGCTTAGTCGATAAAGAAATATTCTCATACACGGCACACCTCCAAAAATGTCTGCTTTCTTAGTTCACAAGGAAGCTTATATTATACATAAATCATCATTAACATACTCTTTCATTCACAAATTCCCTCACGTCTCGTCTTAATCAACGATATTGAAAAACAAGAATCCCGTATAGTCAGCACGCGTAGATAGTCCGCACAGCCTAAAATTTCAACGTTTAAACATGTATAGTCCGCGGACTATAGCCCGGAAAATACGGTATCTATGGTGGCGTATATAGTGTTTAGATATATATATGCTGAACACGAATAGTATATTTCACTTCCCGTTGTAGGGGCTCATTTCAGCCCTAGGGAAGGTACGAGCAGATATAGCCAAGAAAACACACACACACACAAACAAGCACACACGCGCGCACACGCACACACGCACGCACACGTACGCACACACTTAACTCTGCTTTTTATCAACGTCCTCGAACGACGCCTAGCTTCATCTTCTCCAGTTCTGCAACAATTTACTTTTGTTTGTAGACCTCTAGACAGACGACTCGTTTTCTTTCTTCGGAGAGATGTATATAAAGGGAGGTGTCCAGTTTTGCTCGGTCGAGTCTGTTGCCAGCTGATTCGACATATTTCTTTTTCTCTTATTATTATTATTATTTCTCGCTGACAAGGGCGCAGCAGCGATTGACGATCATTTTTGGAGACACGTTACGTCGAAACCAAGACAAGACTTCAAACACAAAACATAAAGACGGAAATGGGGGAAAAAAACGGGACCAGAAGATGCTGAGGGCAGAAACACTCCATCAAACAGAAGGGTTGCACTTTTTCCTCTCTTTCTTACGAATCTTTTACTCTTCTTTTTAATATTTTCGTTTACGATTAGTTTTTCTTTTGACTTATTTTTTACATCAAACACACGGGCACACACAAACACAAACACACGCGCACACACACGCACAAAGCCATCAACGCCGAAACAAAAACAAATATTGACATGAGCAAAAAGAGAAAAAAAAACCGCCAGACAAAAGGAACGAGACAGTTGCGCGGAGAGCCAGTCATCGGAGAAATTACAACTTGCCTGTAAACAAAACTAAACACGCGCACGCACACATGCACGCACACACACACACACACACATGCGCTCACATACTACATACAGTAATGTACGCAAACCCATAAACACTAAAACCGGCTCGATTTCTGCGATACAAAAATTTGAAATTTCCCCAGGAAAAAACGAAACAGGAGAATGCAGACGCCGTCGGATACGGAAAATGTATTGAACGTATAGCGGATAGGTATATACGATATAGAGTATAGGCGATAAACAGGAGAGAAATGAAAGCGAGCCACTCACTCAAAACAATTTATGTAAATTCCTACCCCAAAAAAGACAGACAACTTAAATTTGAGTGTACTGCGTTCTAACGTGCAGAATCTGGGAATTGAGCCAACCAAAAACTGGTCTCAATCTCGAACCCTGTTGGTTTAGATGAAACTGGGCATGGTTACGGCGTGCGCGGACGTGTAACCACTACTGTGTCGTGCACGTTAAAGACCTCGGCTAGTAATTGTATCGAATTTTCCTTTTTACAGCGTAGAGAGAAATTGTCTCTCACCGATTACTGAAATTTAAAAATGTTCGTTGCCTAGTTAGATCTGACGGCCTAAAGACATCGGCGCCGTTCTCAAGCTGCTCTAAAAAGACGAACCATTGAAATTCGGCTTATGAAACATATACAGCCTGAACCTGATGACACGTTGGCTTTTTAAAGGGATCGCTGAAATCAATTTCTTAAACGTTTCGAGCTACCATTTGCTACAGGGGTGCCCATAGAAGGTGCATTTACTTTTTGGAAGCACAAAAAAAAAAAAAACTAACCAATTCAAAATTAAAAAAAGGTCTGGTGGACAAACGTTTAGCTAGATGTTTTTTGCACGAAATCATCAAATTATAACGTGGGTCATTGTGGCGTTCATTATGACAAAAAGACGCGTTGAAAGGGGAAGAAAAATGAACTATAATTGGCCCGCATTTCATCCCACTTTATTAATGAAAAAAATTTAAAAAAAAAAACGCCACAGTGGGTTGTTGTGTGAATTGAGAGTTTCGCGCGAGCTAGGCTTAGCCCATAGAAAAGAGATGTTGCACTAGAAAACTCGTTATTTAATACAAACAAAAACACAAAAATACAGCTAGCACCATCCAATTTAACATCAATAATAAATTTCATCTCAGTTGTTTAAGAAACCAATTTATGTGGTCCCTCTGCAGAGAAAACGCGCCATCGGGCCTGCCCTGTACAACTTGGCAGAACTGGTGTAAGCACTGACAGAATTAGAACGGCAGGGCGTTGCATTCCACCGTGCATTGGCTGCGGGTGCACACTCGAGGATCACAAGTCGCCGTAGCGATGTCGTAGATGGGAAGCTTGTGCTTAAGGCGGGAAAACTGAAGGACCTCCCCGCCGTTTTAATCCTGTCAGTGACTGTATAGCAAAGTGTCCCGCCGTGCGTACGCGTAAGCTTCGAGGAGCGACCACGGAGCAGGCCGCCCCCGCGGGGGGAGAAACTACGAGAGTACGTAGACGAGGATGAGCGCGGACGACGACAAGACAGATTCGGCGCTCTTTGGCAGCTTCCTCCTCCGAGACGAAAACGCTCTCGGCCGTCACTCATGGTTGGCAGCCAATTTTCCAGCCACTGTTCGGAGAGTCAGCCGGCCACCCTCCCCAAGACAATGTACACCGACAAGATTCATGTCCTTCGCCCGGATCTCGCGAGAAAACCCGAGAAAAATGTCCGCCTCCCTTTCCCTCCCTCCCTTTTCCTTCTCTCCCGCTCGAGAATGACTTCCATCTCCCGAGTCAACAAAAATATCCCAGCGTCAGAGCCGAACGACAAAAGAGCGCGAGTCGATGCCGCTAGCCAAAGCCCAAGCCGGAATGAGGGCCAGTATAGCGAAAGAAAAAGAGGGGAAGCCATCGTACTCTTCTACACGGCCATAAGCAAAGCAACGCTCTCCAGCGGAGACAATATGTCACTCCCCAAAATCCGGCCAAGGGGTGGAGAGGGACGGGAAGGGGAGCCACTTGAGGAAAGCATAGAGTGGACGCCTTTGCCGCCTGTTACGGCGTGCCGCCAAAGTCGCTGTCCCCGCGACTACAATCAGGAAGATCGTTCATCAATCAAAACACTGGTCGGTCGGCTTGCGAACCGGCCGGCTAGCCCGAACTCTAGTCGGCTTCCAAGTTGGATATATGTCGTCGTAACACGCGTCTATGGAGACCCTATTTGGCTTCTTGAAGCCGCGCTACGTTCTGAGCTAAGGCTATTTGTGCATCAATAAAGTTTAGTTTATTAATTCACTCACTCATGGCAGGGGGCGCGGCTGGGATTACTGCGAACGGCCATTGATTTTCAGCTTCGTTTCTTTTTTTTTTTTAGCATTTAAGTTGACGCTAGAAACTCGGTTCCAGATTTATTTTCTAACGAACGATTCGTTTTAAAGCTACAGCATTTTATATGGGAACCCTGCGTGGATCTTGCTCATGTTAGTGTTGGTCGCACTGCGGCAAGGCCTTGGGAGAGTGTGTCAGCAATGGACCGCAGCTGTTGGTTTGACGTCATAACGTGCGCGACCCATGTTGCTTCGCCACGCGGAGTCAGGTGATGGGTGGTAAGCTACGCGCTAACACTCCCCCCCCCCCTCCCCCCACCCCCCACCTCCCCTGCTCCCACCATCCGCTGCGGGGGGAAGCGGGTTGGGGGGGGGGGGGGGGGGGCTTGCGTAGGTGGGCAGGAACAGTGTATTAGTGCTGTTGCATATTCATTGAATTTGACGTTATGCCTAAGGAAGTCGATTGTCTTCACCTTGAAAGTGCTTCTTAAAAAAGAGTTGCGTTATGACCGAAGCGTCACGGACAAAGTGTCACGTGATCACAGCCCTTTAGTCGCGATACTTTACGTCAGTTCAAGTGACGTCACTCGTCTCGAGAGTATTGACTCTTGGCGTACGTGGTTCTGTAGGCGGATATCCTGTTCACGGGAGTATGACGTGACCTTAATCCTTTGGTTTAAAGCTACGCGGTAAATGATGATGGCGCAACGTTTTTTGGTTTCAAGCACCAAGCAAACATAAAACTCGACAGAAAACTCTTTTCAGTATGTCCTGTGGTCAAACCGGGTCCTGCTTGCAACCATCTTATTTAAGAAGGCCTGAAAACGGCTTTTATAAAGGAGAGGCTTGAGAGCATACAAAAGGGCACAGATATTAAGTTTACGAACCTCAACTTGGAAAATCTCGAAGCTGCCTGATTCTGCCAATGCAGTGTCAGCAATACCGCCATCATTATGATCATTGTTTAGTTCAGCCTTCTGGGACAGCTCCGTGAAACTGTTCAAGAAGTTTCTGTCTTAAAGGGGTCATGAAACGATTTTCCTACTCCTTCCTCCTTAGCTTTAATCCTCAACTCAAATGCGAATTGTGAAATCACGTCGCCGTGACATTCTTCGGCACCGGTGCGATGGCTCCTAGCTTCCACTGTGCTTTTTATGCACACCATAGAACTTGGCATTCCCCAGTGACGATAAGTTCCGTCAGGGCACTCATTGGCCACGAACGCGAATCCGAATATTCGTCAACGCATTTATTGTTGACGAGCGCATACGTCCGAGTGACGCAGTTCTCGTGTCCAATGCGTGAGCTTTGGTCGGCTGACGTCAGGTTGGCACCGCTGACGCGCTTTTGGAACCGCGGATGTATCATAGTGAAAAGGCGGAAAGCTTTCGAAAGAAAGAAGGTACAAAATAGTCCGCTATATTTTCAAATGTTTGTACCGAAAAGCTGGCTGTTGACTTTCTACCTTCTTTCTTTTGGCCAACTAAACGATATGCGATTAGTAAAGTCACAATTTAAAATCATTTATCCCAGCCCAAAATTCGTTTCATGGCCCCTTTAAGTTTCGGGAATAACAAATAAATATTGCCTCGCAAAGTAAGACGGTTTAATGCCCCTCACAAATACGACGATTGTCATAACGTTGAACAAAACGCTGGAACTATGCATCAACCACATGCCGATGACGCGGAATGTGGTTGGAGATGCTACCCGTAATATTTGTCACGTTATAGTTATCATCTATCATTCCGGGGGAGGGCGAACACTGCTACTTCCGAATATTATTGTCATGCCCCCTATTTTGCGAGTGTCAAACTAACATTCGGTGAACGTGTACACAGCACGATTCAAATGCATAACGTATGGTTTCCAAACAAACAAAAAATATCTATGCGTACGTTTTAACAACCGAACCTACTCACTTAGTATCGTAACTCACTAACCGCTCATTCACACTGGAAGCGGATCCGCGTTCGCAAAGCGGTTGCGAACGCGGTCGTATAAAGATCCAGTACAATAGCACGCGCACTTGATGTCATCGAGTGCGCGTGCAATTGCACTGGATCTTTATACAAACGCGTTCGCAACCGCTTTGCGAACGCGGATCCGCTTCCAGTGTGAATGAGCGGTAAGGGACGTGACTCTTTAGCGTAGCTTATATTTAGGGACTCCTGAAAATATTGTACAGGACGGGCACTATCCTACCCTTCCTACTTCTACTTGATTTTGTCTTTTTTTGTGCTCTTCAATGTCTATCCAGCTTACCTACCAAAACATTTTCAAATATATCGTCTTTTTTTATTATTTTGTAAATTGTTGTTTCCTGACAGTAAAAAAACACAAAAAAACTTGACTTGATTTTTACGTTATGCATGCTGTCTTTCTTGCCCACGGGAACATTTTCGAACATGTACTCGGTTTCCGGTGTTTTCTGTATCTTTTTTTTTTCTGATAATAACAGAATACGTTGTGCAGGGCAGAAAGCGAGATCTACGTTGGAGGATAAGCGACATGATAAAAATTCACAAATAATACAATAAGAATTAAAAAAATAAACATATAAGGTTCTCGGACAGTCTCCCCGTAGCTTGGCAAGGCGCGAGACTCGGCTATCAGCCAACGCAGCACGATAAACTCTCGTTTGGCAAGTCCGCGCAAACGAGGACGATCCAGCAACGCGCATTATCATCGGGAAATGGGGACGACGCCGCAGCCGTAACAGTCGAATATACAAACAACCGTACACAAGCAAGACACAAGCAAGATAAAAGAGGGAAAAAAAAGAAAAGGGCGAGGGAAAGTCATTTCGACAACGACGACGACGAAGAACGAACGAACAAGACAATGGACAAAGACCTACCTCTCCCTTAGTAAAAAATAAAAAAAAAATACAAGGATCCCCAAGAACAAGCGAGGAAGCAATGACAACAAAATTAGGGAAAGGTGAAGCTAAGAAATGTAAATAAATAAAAATATGCCGAGGGAGGTGTACAACGTGCGTGCATCTCTTTCCCCAATTTTTCCCTCTTTTTCTTCGATGAGCGGAGACTAGGGAGAGGGTAGAGAAAGGAGGGGAAGAGGGAGAGAAGGGAGAGAAGGGACACACCCGGAGAACTGACGAGCTCCTGATGCGATTAAGGAAAACTCCTTCCCATCCCAGGAGGTGTCACTAAGTGCTGCCTCTAACACACCCGATGGCGGGAACCTCCAAAGATAGGCAGGCTGGGGAGAAAAAAAAAGGAATAAAAAGGGAGAGGCTACACGTACCGCTTGGAAGGAAGAAAAAAAAAAAGAGAGCAAAAGACGGAATAGGGAAGGAACCCGAAAACCAAATGGGGACGAAGAGAATTAAACCCCCTCGCCTCCTTGCTCTTGTCGTGTGTCAGAACACCCTTTACTTCCTTCGCCTCGTGCTTTTTTTATGTCTGTATTTTTGCATTGTGTCGAGGGGGTGTTCTGTCCCCTTTTTTTTTTCTTGGTTTGCATCTTTTACCTTCGTCACCTCTTTTTGTTTTTTTCGTAATACAGGGAGGTAAAGAAAGAAAAAGCCGGGTACAGGTAGCCGACGAGCGACTACTAATGGGGAACTCGGATCATGCCGTTTTGTGAA
>JABSTQ010004692.1:0-19625 GCA_013358835.2 Ixodes persulcatus
CTATAGACCTATTTCCTTACTATGTGTATGCTCAAAAATATCAGAACATATAGTTTACAGTAGCCTTGCGAAACATCTTGCCAGAAATAATTTTTAATTCCCAATCAGCACGGATTCAGAAGTGGTTTTTCCTGTGACACTCAATTAGTAGAATTCTATCACGATATCGCTTATTCGTTTGATAAAAGTGTACAGGTAGACTGCATCTTTCTGGATTTCCAGAAAGCATTTGACATGGTCCCTCACAAATTAATTTTGCAAAAAGTGAAATTATTGAACGTTCCAGACATTGTTTTTAACTGGCTTACCGACTATTAAAAAATAGAAAACAAGCAGTATTGATTAACGGAGTAACGTCAGCTTACTTAGATGTAACGTCGGGCGTCCCCCAGGGGTCCGTGTTAGGACCGCTTTTATTCTTAATACTTATAAATGATATTTCTGCAGAAATTAGATCCAACATTCGTCTTTATGCGGACGACTGTGTCCTTTACAGTGGCATCAAGTCGGAGGCAGATTGCCTGTTGCTGCAAGAAGACATTGATCGCATTTCACGATGGTGTGCTCAATGGAAAATGAAGTTAAATACTAACAAATGTAACCTGATGACTTTCACCAAAAGCGTCAACCAGTTAATTTCTCATACATGATTAATGATGTTCCGCTAGCCAAGGTGGAAGCAGTAAAGTATCTCGGCGTGCACTTCACTCCCAATCTTTCTTGGAGCTCACACATAGACTTCATCACGGCTAAAGCAAACCGCATGATAAATTTTCTAAGACGGAACTTTAACAAATTTCCCCGGAATGTAAAAGCAACCATGTATATTTCTAACGTAAGACCAATCCTAGAGTACGCCAGTGTTTTGTGGGACCCAAAGAGCGCTGTCTCGCAAACAAACTGGAGCAAGTTCAGAGCAGAGCAGCTCGATTTGTTACAGGAAATTATAACTACAGAGAAAGTGTTACCGCTCTTAAAAACCAATTAGAATGGGAACCACTATGCTCAAGAAGAAGACGACTGCGCTTGAAGTTTCTTCACGCAATATATCATGATCGTACGGGTATTAGTAAACCGAAGTTCATACAACCACCTCACTTCATCTCTCGAAGATTGGACCACTCTAAGAAAATAAGAAAATACACAGCCAGAACCAACGTTTTTAAATATCCATTTTTTCCTAACACCATAAAAGAGTGGAATGAACTTTCTGACGAAACTGTTTCCATCGTGTCCGAGTCTCCTTTTTACGACAGACTACCGCGCGATGGTTGGGCAGGCTGTCATGACTGAATATAATATAATATCTCCTTTACGTTTACCTTCTCTTGTGGAAAATCTGTCGGGTTCTGTGAGCACTGTATTGCACTGTTTTGCGCCTTTTGTATTGTAATGTTAAAAATTTCTGTGATTTTTTTTTTGTTTTTTTAATTGTGGTTGATTTGAGTCGAGGGGCTCATGCCTCTTTTTGTACACTCAAACGTTTTTTTTTTTTTAATTTTTTTGTTTTTTGTCTTGTGTTTGGCTGATACTGTGCAAGTGTATATTCACCTGCGAGCTTGTATTTTTGCTTATTTGTACATTGTGTATTCTAACCATGTCATCTTATACGCAAATGTACTCTCCCCCCCCCCCTGCTATAATGCCTCTGGCGCTGCGGGGTAAATTGAAATAAATAAATAAATAAATAAGGAATATCTAGCATTTTGTTTGCTTCATGAGTAATTGTGTCCATTCATTATGGCTGGTCAGGACTGTTTGTATCGACATTTTTTAGATTGCTTGCTATTCTGGCACACAGATCCGGTGGGTAGATAAGCTCTATGAAAGTGGACCGCAAGCCGCACTTCAACACACTAAGAGCCGCAGCTTGGCCACTCCTGGTCTCGATTGTTCTGTAGCCGAAGTTGTCCCTCTTCAATTTCAAGAGACGCCCTCCTGCTTGGTGTCTCGATCGCATTATATCTGAATTTTACCCTCTTCAGTTTTACGAGACGTCCTCACCTGCTCCAAGTCTCAATCTTGCTGTACACGAAGTTACATCTGTCTTCCACTATCGCAAGACGTCCTCATTTGTTTGGCGTCCTGCTCGCGTTACAGCCGAAGTTTCCTCTCTTGAATCTTTTCATCCGCTTCGATGGTCCTCTTGCTACTTGCCTCTCTAGCTTCCAACAAACATGTTTCATGTTGTTCCGAAGTGTCCTAGGCACTTTGCTGTCGCTGTGCCTGAGCATGCTTGCGTAGACATTCCTCTGGCGAGACCTGCTTTCGCTTACCGACAACGATTGATGATGCTGAAGTCTGGTCCACACAGCTCTCCTCAGGTGTGGCTTTGTGCGACTGCGACCAGATGTGACACACATTGCTATAGCATCAACGGCGTTGAGGCATTGGCACGCGCATCAACGCAGCTCTTGCCTGCACTCAGTGACTCTTTCGCAAATGCTTACCTATGTGTGCTCGTGGTGAAGCGAATACGATGCCCGGCTTAGACCCTAACACTTGTGGGTTTGAGGCACAGTGCCGGTGGCATGTTTTTCTTTTCAGAATTATAATATGCTGGCGCATGCTGTTTTCAAAAGCAGTTACAAATCCACGGACCAAAGGACGCCTAAGGTGCATAGGGTTTGCTCATAAATGCCATTGTGTTTAAAAGTACTAGATAGCTAGTACAAAGTAACTGAGAGTTTATGTACAATACAGCAATTATTTCCTGAAATGACAGTGAGTACCGGATATATGGTCATGGGCTTCTGGAAGCATTTTTTCAGGGGGAGGGGGCAATCTCATGTATAGAGCTGAAACCTACACCTAAAAAGTAAAGGGGGGGGGGTGGAAATCTAATGTGAACTATGTCTGTCCCAATCCTGTGTTGGAAGTTTATAGTAAATGAATATTGAAACACCTGGACCTTTTTCTTTTCCAGATTGAGATGTCGCCGTCCCCTGCAGTGGGTGGCGAGTACAAGAAAAAAAAAAGACAGAGGACAGGACGTCCACTGTGTCGCTTGTGGAGCATGCCCGACTGGTTGAAAAGCTGAGGTCGGCAAAGCAGACGGCTGTGAACCTGGAGCAGGAGCTCCAGATAGAGAGGATGCTATCAAGAAGACTGCAGTAGCAGCTACTGGCACTACTGCGTAAGCGTCTAGGCACTTTCAGGTGCCCACCGCACACACTACACATTATATGCTCACACTTTATTCGAGGGATCAAAAGTAACTAATTTTTTTAGGTCGCAAACAGAAGTAAGCATATACTACAGGGTTGCCTCAATGTATCAATGAGTTCAAGAGGTGTCTATTATTCTCTTTTCTTCTCTTAGGGTGCAAATGGATCTTTGAGAGTTTGTTTTTTGTTGCTGATGGCGATGATCCCGTATTGCTCGGCAGCACTTTTGCTTTGACCGAAAAAATGCTTTTCTGCAGTTCGACAAAACAATCATGTCCATACGAAGACACCATGGTCTATGCGCATAGATGAGGCTTGAAATGAAAAACGTTTGGGCAGTCGGTCACAACATTGTAACTATGCACTTTCCGATGAACCCGGCCAGTGCACATCCTTTAGTCATTGGGGAGAAAGGAGTTCTTTTCGTTGAGGAGAGAGTGAGGAAGCTGGTCGTAGGCATGACCACAGCACCAACAAGGCTGAACTTTAATTGGGCGGCTGATTGTGCCTAGTGATGCAACTGTGGAACTGGTCAAAAGGTGACCAGACGGTCTGCTACAGCATTGTATTTTGTCAGAAAGATTGAGCTTATATCTCGCAAACCGTCGAAAATGCTAGGCATGAATATTCATTAGCTATTCACCAGTATTTGTTTTTTTGTAAACAAGCTCTCTGCCGGCGAACTTTAGCGCATTTTCTTTTTTCCTCTTTTCTTTTTGGTTTTGTTTCTTGTCCTTTTGTTTTGTGTCCTGGTCGTGCTACGTGCAGATTCTTACAAACGTATTAATATAATTATTTCTCCAAAGAAACGTCTTTTCCAGTCCCGGTGTGTTACGAAAAAACAAATAAGCACACTGCCGGTAGTCTTCTGTGGCATCAAGTACTATGAAGCCCCCATGCCATCAACAGACCAGGGAAAGTGTTGAAGTGCAAATAATCGAGCATGTCTGAATTTTTGGCAGTCCGAAAATATCGGTCGGCTCGTGTACCGTGTTTAGCCCATTTGCGGAGCTGTGGCTTGCAGGAGAGATGGTCTTGTTTCTAAACAGTGTTTTATTATGTTGCAGGGGACAATGTCCAGTCTGGCGGTGTTGGCCCAGCTCCTCCAGCTTGCCCAGCAGCAGTTCAAGCAGCTGGTGCTCCTGCTCTAGTTCACGTTGTGCGAGCTGGTGTGGATCACGCTCGACCCGTACCGGCCGCTGATGCTGCTGTTCCAGCAGCGGATCTTGTAGCAGGCCCACCGGAGGCACTTCCCGAGTGTGTGCCAGTGCTTGCAGAGTTCGATGACGAGGTAAGTTCAGAATTTCATGGAATATTCATTCCAGATATTGGGCAAGTGACTACATTTTATAGTTTCCACAGCTCCTTAATTGTGGGTATTTGTATGCTTCCTTAAATTGAACCATCGTCCGGCTTCAAAATGCTGATGAATGTAAAAAGTAGGGCCGGGCATCGATAAGATATTTCTTCCTTACACGAGTGTGGTTTTACGGTAGAAAAATATTCAAACACAGAATTTAATGTTAGAGTAACTGTTAAAAAACCCATGGGTTGATGAGTATGTATACATCAAATTACCGTTCAATATTCACCAAATGTGACATTACACAACAGTTGTGACTATGAAAACTCACCAGGCATAAATCAAAGTGCATGGGAACTTTGGCACATTCATGCAGTGCTAGAGACTAAGGAGAATGATAAAACTAATGCTGAGAATATGCAATAGTTATGAAGAGGACACTAAGCGCAATGTCTATGAGAATGCAATGGAATTTTAATATAGTTACAGACATAAAACGGGAGCTAAGAACGGTAATGCTAGTGATGACAATGTTAAATTATCATATGGTGAGAGGACTCTTGTTGCAATACAGTTTCTTTCGTTCTTTCTGGTATCTTAGTTTGTGCATTTAGAGTGCGTTGTGCCGTCATTTCTTTACGCGCACTTCTTTCTGTGCCGCTAGCAGCGGGTCTGCTGGAAGCGGGCTGCAAGTTGGGCTTCAGTTGAAAGATCGTGGCAAGCTGCGGGCCGGTCAGAAGACTTTCGCGGGCCGTATCGTTTTGGAGACATCTGGTCTGTGTCGTAAGGTGTTTACATCTCAACTATAGGGAAAGAGTGCACTAACATTTATCGCAATCAATTTGTTAGGAAACTGATTTATCTAGTCCCTCCATCCGGAGGGCCATCATAGCATCAGATTTATGTGGTATATGCTAATAACCTATTCACGGATCTATTTCTAGGTTCACCTTGGCCGTGGTATCTTGGTGCAAAAGGACAAGCTCCTACGTCATGGGAGCCCAGGGAGACTCCATGTTCGTTAAAGAGGCCACGAAGCTGGTCTTCGACAGGGAAGCCTGCATGGGCGGAGTGTGACTGGAGTGCCATGCCGGCGCTTCAAGGGCGCTGTGGCCAAAAGGGCCCCGACTCCAGTCCAGTTGGCAGCAGTCAGCAGTAAGTGCCCTCTTCTCACAGATGTCTCATACTTGGTGAGACATTCGAGCCTGATGGCTTCCGAAGTTGCAGTCTGCTACGACAAAATTAATGGGATAAAATATTCCAAGGCTTTCAGAACTCTCAGTGTTATAGGCTGTTGAAGGGTCATAGTTCGACTACCTCGAGCTTTAGGAACGTGAAGCTCCGAGTGCAAAACCGAAATGAAGAGGCCCTATGGACTAATCTTGTCACGGTCATCTAGGTCGCTTGGCGGTTTCTGATGTATTCACACTATGGAGGTTTTACAGTAACATGCTCCGCGTCGCAAATATCTGCTAATACCTGCAAGTTTTGGGGGAGGTCCATGATATCAGTGGCCTGCTCGCAGGACCTTCTGCTGACCCCCCCGCAGAACTGCGAGGCACTTATTTTTCCTTTTGTAACAAAAAGCCGGCACTAGCAAAGTTGTGAAAGTGAGTCTGTTTGTTCCCTAGAACTGCTGCAACTCAACTATGTTTGGCTCTGTCTTTTGAGTACTGCCCATATTTTCTGAACCGCCTTCTCATCATGTGTGTTCCTCCTTTTTAGTTTATGACATGCTCAGTTGTCTTACCAGGAACTATCTCGTATGAATGGACCCTTGAAGGGTCATGACACGGATATTAAATTAGTTATCTGATTCTTGACGTGAAATGAGATCTGTGTTGGCAATTTATATACGTGCCCAAAAAGAACAATTGCGGCTCAAAATCTTTCTTTCGCACAAGAACCGTCGGCCGAGTGTTCAGTGTTGCTTTCACTCGTTTCCATGGTGACATTGTTGGGCATGAAATGTTCGAGGTTCTAGGCAACCGGACGCACATGTTCATAATTGAAAACACATATTTGGATTCGTAGTACATACTTCTATTTTAGTTAACGGGCAGGCAAGCCGGTTAAGGATAGACATGGTAACCCGGGAGCGTGGGGACAAAAAAGGACAGACAGAGACGAAGCTCTGGAGCTTCCTGTCTTTCCATTCCTTTTTGGCCCCACGCTTCAGGGCCTATAATTTTTATAAACACTGAACTGCAAGGAACACACTGTTGCAAGCAAACTTTAAGTGCATAGTTGTGGAAAATCACACTAGGTCTTTTCGATTTCCCTGAACCGGCCGATCTAGTTCACATACTGCAAGAACTGACGCATTAGATTCAACCGGAAGTGGCATGGACGCTGAACTAGCCTGTTCGATTTATCCCAGTGCTGTATGAGCTCAGCCTCAGTTCCGCAGAATTTTGCGCTGGCCGAAGTCAGTTCAGCGTTCATGCAGTAACAGATGGCAACTTTTCAGTCTTTCGGAAGCCAATTACAGCGTCGTTTGTTACGCTACAGCTTAACTTCATGCAGCCGCAGCCCGACTTGCGCACTGCTTCTGCACTCCTTCGAACTCAGTCGGAACTGGTTCAAACTTTCTGGCCGAATCATGCATACCTGTTGTTTTAAGCAGACTTCGTAATCGTAAGAAGTCGCTCTTGAAGATTTCATGGTATCCACAAGATATTAACAAAGCATAAATTGTAGTGGAAATTGCTTGCTTATATTTGCAGGAAGTAAAATATTTAATTTTGCAAGAAACTGTAGATATACACGATTTATTGTTGTATTCTTTTCCCCTGCAGATGCCTTCAACGAGTACATACGGAGGAATCCTCAAGACGCCTCTCCAGGGAAGAGGACAGCTCGGGTCAACCACTACGTGCGGGAGCTGCTGCAGGAGATTAACAAGAAGCTTGACTTCTAAGCTTGCTTAGAGGTTAGTTAAGCTTCTTGTTGATGTTCTGCAGTATGCCAATTTGCCTTCACTAAATACACATACACTAAATACACATATCACCTGAAATTACCTGGCTCATGCTCATTCTTTGCATGACAAATGCATGCGAATTGTTAAACCTGCAAAGATCCATATGTCCGTATGCAAACGTTTAACATCATGTTGATTCTTATTACTGTGTCGGAACGGGTAAACCCATAAAGATATAGGTGTCTCTATCTGAACAGGTGAACATGTATAAATATTAGTTCCGATATCTAAATGGGTCAACCTGTAGGGCACGGGTTCCTATATCTAAACGGGTCATCCCGTACAGGTAAAGGTTCCTGTATCTGAATGGGTCAACCCATACAAGTACGGGTTCCTGTATCTGAATGGGTCAACCCATACAGGTACGGGTTCCTGTATCTGAATGGGTCAACCCGTACAGGTACGGGTTCCTATTAGCATATGGGAGACCCGTATCCCATAACACCGCATGATTTATACGGGTCAACCAGTATGAATGTTTATACAGGTTTTTTTCAGTAGGGTAACGCTTGGACACAGAAAACAAACGCTTATTCCCGATCACGTGGTGCTTAAAACGTCATTCCCGTCGTATTGTCGGCGGTTCCACGCTTGAAACTCGCGGTTAGCGTGAGGTTCAGCCTGACAGTTTTTAGAGTGTATATGAAAGTAAATGGGTCCATACCGGTAACAGCTTAGCCGTACCGGCCACCAGTTTGTCAAAGGGGTCGCCCCTGTGGCTCAGAGGGGTCCCCCGTATGAGCCATAACGTTCACCTATTTGGACAAACAGGTCACTCCCTTGGGAAACGGGTCGCTCGTCTGGGCGAATGGGCGACTCGTTTGGGCAAAGTTACCGCACGTTTGCTCAAACCGGTGACCCTGTTGCACAGACGGGTGACCGGTAACCTGCAAACTGTACCGTTTTAATCAAACGGTTCTCCGGAGCCCGTTTGATATTGAGCGTACAGATCGGCGGCATGGGCACGCCTGTTTCAGCCGTGGCAGCCAATGTTCCCGGATGGCTGGGAGCGCCGGTTCATCGATTTCAAATCGTCCGCGCAATGCAAGTAATTATATTTATATTTTAATGGCGTTGATGTTCTAACACAATTTGTTTTTTTACGTAAACGCGCTACGTTGGTGAGCCGATATTTTTGACAGAACTTTAAAACTTTGTCGTTCTTTGTTGCCTCAATTTACTTATTCAGCTCTAATCTCTCTCGCAGAAGACGCGACCGCGTGAAAGAATGTACTTCTAGACTCCGTTTCACTTCATTTCAAGACACAGCGAAGGTAGCGCGCGAACACGCGGCTGCAAGAACATCGAGCATTGCGAGAGCACGCCCGCCGTCGCAGCAGTCAAACTACGAGCTCGCGCTGAGTACTTTATTCGCTCAGGCGCATGCCGAGGTTCTAACCGGCGCCATTTCCAGCGTTCAAGTGTGCTGAAATGCGCGCGCGCGCGCATTTCAGCCCGCAAGCAGGCGCCGAGCTTCTGGCCGCCAAGCTTCTGGCCGGCGCCTGCTTTCCGAGGCTACAAAAACACGTCTTACTGGAATGCCTGGGGAAAGGGTACGGTGCTGTCCCGGTGTCCTGCACCTTCACCGCGCCCCATCCCTCCTCTCTTGTCACCTCTGTCACGTGACCCGCAGCAGCGCGCGAACTACACCCGGCTACACCGAAGAAAGGGTAAAAGCGCAGGCGAGCTGGTGAAGAACTTCCATCGTAAACCGGAGACACGATGGAAACCCGGCTACACGCTGATAAGCATCGAGATTCGGAAGGGCGCCCCTGGCAGCCGCTTTTTTCTTTGTCTGCTTGTTGTCAGTTGCAGTTCGAACTTCGCACGTCCTACCTGCTTCGATTTGTCGTCTAACCCTGCGTTCTTATTAGGATGTCTCTCGACAACGTATTCGATGTGCACCAAAGCTATCAGTGTTCGAAACGCCCTACACGTATATCGGCAACAAGCGATTCTTCAAAGAAGTCAGGAATTCTTGCGGTTTGGCTGGGTTCGGCAAATGACGGCTTCACTCTTAGAAAAAAGGGGACCGAAAGGAGGTAACAGACCTCTTTTACCACCCTCCTCCCGTCCAGGGGGGAAGCGCTCCGCTTGTTACCTCCTCAGGCGCAGCAGACACGAAGAATGCGGTGCTAGAAGGTGAAGTTTTCCGCGAAGGAGCTCCAACGGGGTAAGTATTACCTCCCAGAGGGTGCACCTGTTTTGCATTGCCAGATCCTGGGCGCTGCGATTGGCTGTGGGAAGGTGCAAACGAGTTCGCTAATTGGTCTCCTCGTATGACATGTGATTCTTCGCGCATGCGTGGAGAGCGCCTGCCCGGCCGGCCGGGAGCATCGGCGCCTTCCCCGCCGACGCCCCGACGCTCTCGGTCATAACGGCATAACGGTCTTTCTTCTCGAACGTTCGACGGAGGCGTCCCAGCGCAGGAACGTTCTTTATTGTTGCGCTCGTCTCAGTCTCTTCTTACGAGGTCACCGAGAGCGCTGCATTGATTTCAGTCGAAGATCCAAGTCATGTGCACAGTATGCAGGTAAGGAAATGTTCTGCGCGGGCGGCGGTTGGCGTCGGTTATGACCGCCCCGAGAAGGCGACCCCCGCCTTCCTTAGACAAAGGGTTGGCGGACATGTTGGCACGTTTGAAGGCGTCGAGCGTTCGATAAAATTAGTGTGTGGCGCGAACGCAGACACGGTTTAGACCATCGAAGTTCATAAAAAGCAAGAACAGGAATGACTGTCACTTGCACTAGGCCATATTTAGAAGGTTGACATACGCTAACCAGTGGCGTAGCCAGCAGCTTTTCCCGGTGTATGTGTGTGCGGGTGGAGGAAGGGGGAGAGCGGCGGTTCGGCGAGCCGGGCGGCCGGGCAACAAGACGCCTTTTGAATCGGGGGTCGCCTACGTTTAAGGCGTGAGGGGGTATGAGGTTTTCTCTTTTTGGGGCCCTTGGTGTGTCGCGTTCAACGTTAGATTGAGGATCTGATCAAATATTTGAAAATCTCATAAGGTGTTTTTTTTTTTCGCAGAGCAGTAGTCGATCAGGCATTCATTGGCGGCACCGGCCAACCGGCGCGATTAATTCTCAACGTCGTTGATATTTGTAAAAGTCAGTGTTAAACACTGGTTTTTAATATCAACGTTTTTTTAATTTAACGAGGTTTAATAAATAGTTTGGTAAAATGTCACGTTACCTTGAAATACCGAATATAAATGTCTGAGCTAATTATTCGCGCGCTTAGCAAACATTAATAATCGTATATTACGGAATAAGGTCATGAAGTTGTTACAGGCAGCGAGGCTAGCAATTATATTGTCTTGGCATTTTCTTTGCGTGTGGTCAGGCATTTCTAAAACTCTGATCATTCAGTAGGCAAGTTAGATATAACTCAAGTTTGCATTATTTGAAGTTGATTGAATATATTTCTTTAGTCCTGCGGCAACGTTATAGGGTGATTTCGTCGGGGGTACTGGATGCCTGCTACCTTGGACTCATCTCGTTACAGTTCTTAACACTGCTTACTGCAGGTAAGCGGAGTCCGATATTTTATTTTGATTTTCTTGTTCCGATTTGTGCACTTGAATTGGGGCTCTTGATTTTTATGTTTATTTTGTGTGAGTGCTGTTTGTTCATTTTCGAGAGAAAATTTAGTGTATACTTCGAGTACATAAATTAGAGTAAGACACACAAGGCGCTTGAGTGTGTCTTTTTAGGTGGTATTTTTTTGTGTTTTCGTGGTTGTGTGCTGTTCTTCTCATGTCTAAATAAAACATAAATTCAATTTTAAATTTTAATCAGGCAAATTACTTCGGTAGAAATATTTACATATTTGCCGAAGCTCGACACTTGGCGGTTAGAAATTATTCGTGCGCTTCGCAAACATTAATAGTAGTTATTGCCGGCAGAGAGACAGGTCATTAAGTTATTGCCGGCAGAGAGACTAGCAAGTATATTGTCTTGGCATTTTTGCGTGTGATCAGGCATTTTTAAAAGCTGATCATGCAATAGGCCAGTCAGATGGCTAAGTTTGCATATTTTGAAGTTGATTGAATATATTTCTTTCCTACTGCGTCAACGTTGTAGGGTGATTTCGTCGAGGGTACTGGATGCCAGCTACCTTAGACGCAACTGAAGGTAAGCGTAGTCAGATATATTATTTTGATGTTCTTGTTCGCATTTGGGAACTTGAAATGAGGTTCTTGATTTTTATCTTTTCTTTGTGTGTGTGGTGTTCGTTCATTTTCCAGAGAAAATTGAGGGTATACTTCGAGTAAATAAATTAGAGTAAGACACACAAGGCGCTTGAGTATGTCTTTTTTGGTGTGTTCTTTTTCTGTGTTGTCGTCCTTGTGTTCTGTTCTTCTTATGTCTAAATCAAACATAAATTCAATTTTAATCTGGCAGAGCACTTCGGCAAAATATTTGCATAGTTGCCGAAGTTCGGCAGTTAGGTTTGGCGGTCATAGGGATCTGCTGTGGTGCTGAGTAGCTAATGTGGTGTAGCGCTCTGTGGTGTATGTTCTTCCTCTGTCCTTGTCTTAAAGCGCACTCATGTTTTTTCACGTACAATACCAACTCGCCCAACAATCAGCACTTGTATATACTAATCTGCTACAGTAGTTGTACCGCTTTGACTAAGATTTGTTAGTCACCTAAGTAAATCGGGGTGACAAATTTAAACATGACCGGTGAATACAAAGTGCTTACTAATCTACGATTACCACCCGCCATGTGATAATTTTAGTCAGTTGTAGTCAACAGTTAAACTGGTCATGTCAGGTAAGTATGGTCAATGCTTTATAATGCTGGAACCAGTGGCCAATCAAATGCTCCAAATGCGTCTTAGAAAAATATAATATTTCTTCACAGTTTCTTAAAATTGGGGTTGATATGTTTCAACTTCATATCACATAATTTCCACATTTTTTTGGTTCCAGACAGGCAGTGCGATCTACCCGGGGGCTGTCAGTTCACGCCTAATTAATCCTGAGGCGCCCAGCTATGTGGCAGTGGAAGGAGACCTCTAAGCCGCATCGCCTGCTGAGGCGGTCCTGGTTGCATTCTGCCTCTAGTTCATCTTTAGCTACGGCTAGAGCCCCGAAAGTGTTGTTCGAGATGCCTTTATTGCGCTTAGTGGTTTCATCTTAGAACTTTTCTAAGATGTCTAGTCATGCCATTGATTTTTATGCCATTTTGTTTGTGACAGCCACAATAAAACATTGTAATTTACTTACAGAACTAGGCCGTCTTCACCTATTATAAGGCCCACCCTTGACGCACGTACTATCACACCCACAAATGGTCATAGTACCTTTCTTTAGGGAGTAAAAGTGATTCCACCAAGTGTGCATTTAACCTGTAATAAGGTGGTGAACTGGGCCAGGTGGTTGCTGTTATACATCATGAGGAAAATAGCTCGGAAAGCGCCGACTACGAAGAACAAACACGACAGGACAGCACTTTTCTGTCGTGTTTGTTCTTCGTAGTCCGCGATTTCTGAGCTGTTTTCCTCATCGTGTAAATTTAACGCCAAAGTAGATCATAGTTCCCTCCAAAAGAAGGTAAAAGTAGCGCCCTCAATAACGTCGTCTGACCTCTCAAAAGGGTTGAAATTCCCCCCTAAAGGAGGTAAAGGCTGACCCTGAAAGGCTGCACTTTTAACTCCAAAAGGAACTAAGGTTGCCTCCAAAAGAAGGCAATGTTGCACCCTAACCCAGGGGGTAAGTTTGCACCCTCGTGGCAGGGGGTAACGATACCTCCAAAAGGGGTTGCCCTGTGTGCAAGTCCGTTGCCCCCTTAAGGAGGGTAATACAGTACCCTTTTTTAAGAGTTGTGCGCCGCATCGTGTTGAATCTTCCAAGGAGCTGTTCCCTCTCGTTTGTGTTTGTGTGGTTGTCGTGCTTTGACCGTGTCGACATATATCTCGGATTGCATCTTTCAAGTCCGCTATTATTATGGCAAGTGCACTGCAACCTAGTTGTTGGCAACAACTGACCGTTCTTCTACCCGTACTATTCCAGATTATCGATAGAATTAAGCAGCGTCAATTCTCGCGGCAGCCGGGAGAATAATTTCCCCGTCTACCTTTATAATCTAGAATTACCTCGGTTCTTATTTGCTTTGCAATCTTCTCAGTTGTATAAAAGCTTAGACTGCCTCTCATATTTCACAGATCGCTTGCACGTTTGTATTTGTCAACAGAAGAGGTTGTAATAAACTTCCGAGGAGAATTGCAGCCAATTTTTTGCGTCTGTTTTCCTGCCCATTGGCAAGCACCTACGCGAGCACGTTTTGTCTACGTGTTTCCTCCATGTTATAAATAGGTTTATGAGTTTCGGGACGTCTTTAATAAGTTTAAGATAACCAACCTTCCAGACGATACCCATTTTGGGCTAGCGCATAATCTGCCTATCCGAATGGCACGTTCGAACGTGTGGACGCATGCCAGGTCCAACGGGCACCCATATCAAACGGACACCTGTATCAAAAGGGCACCCGTATCAAACGGGCACCGTTTCAAACGGCTACCGTTTCAAACGGGTACCCGTATCCCATAATCACGTTTGATCCAAACGGATCGACAAGTTTGCCACCCGTTTGATTCAAACGGGTTGACCAGTTTCCCACCCGTTTCAATTTCAATGTTTCTTTGCTTTTTTTCAGTAGGGAGCTTCTTTTACCTTTCCCAATAGAGCACTTCGGCCGCCACCGATGATGATGATGATGTTGTTGTTGACGATTGTGCGGTTAATAAGCATTTTGCGACTTTCGCAACCCCTGTCGGCCAGAACCTCCTGCACGCACCTGGTCTGTGGAAACCCGGTCAGCTCGACTCTCCATGTGTGTTGTGCATTCGAAGTTCACCGGCCTTGTTTGAAAGATTTTTTTTAAATTATTTGATTTGGTTATCCTATTTACGATGCCTAGCTTTTCTTGTTATCTTCCACTGTGAAAACTAGGAAATACCATTGCTCGTAGCCTGCTCGGCCTTGGCGAGTAACGAAAGAAAGGTTTGAACGTCGCACAGGCTGTGAAGCTCGCCCCATTGTTCGACATTCTCCGAGGATGATCTCCGGTGAGAGAATCTCCGGAAAGCCTTCGCGGTTTTCACGAAATAGTTGATCGGGGGGGGGGGGGGGGGGGGGGGTAGGGGAGTGAGCAGACACTTCCGTGCTTTTGCTTCGGTGCTTTGCAGAAAACAAGATTTTCTCAAAATGTGCCCTATAACAAATACGGGTTCTGCCCCGTCGTCGACACTACAGTGGATGTAAGGGACGGAACAAACGAGTCCGTTCCCTTGCTTTGGTGATGTGCAGAAGACAAGCACTCCTCAACTGCTGTACTATTAAGATAATTATCGTACAAACCGTGTTCGGATAATGCGGCATAGTGTGGTACGCGCAATATGTCGTTCGGTCGATGATACTTGTTGAATTTCATGCTGTGAGCGGGGAATTGCTTTACCTTTTGTCTATCTTGTGAGGTCGAATATTTTTACCAGTTAAGATCTTTGTAGATTGACACTGCTAAGTGTGTAGCGGCGTAAAAAATCTGCGCAAAATGAAACAGACTTTTCCGTTGCATTCGTTCTTTCGCACCCGGACTCGCCAAAAATAGAATTCATTTGTTTATTGCCGTTTTCAAAGATGATAGAATGCTTTCAAAAAAACATTGAGCACTTCTATTCACAATAAAACAAAAAAAAAATGTATTTCAACGCCTTCAATATGTGAAAAGGCGCATGCATAAGATGCAACAGGACACTCACGAGAAACGCCACAGTTCAGTGTAGTCGGGAAACACTCAAGTACACTTTCAAACTCAGGCGTGTAAACTAGCTGATTCAAGAATGCAGCCTAAAATGCGTATAGAAGGCTGCTTTTAACGCAGTTTTTTTAAGTGCTTCATGCAGTTCCTTTTGATTGTAATTTCAATGGGGTGAAAAGACAATCAGGCAATCTCATCGGGTTCTTTACCAGTGAAGATATAAAGTGAGATCGTAAGCTTGCGTCAGTAACTCAAGTCTGTATTATAGTATTGTTCTAAGACTCGCAATGCATAGGTAAAAGATTTAAAACACGGAAAAGTGGCATACATCCACTTCTAACCCCTAAGTTAAGACATACATCTAACTAACGCGGGTCTAAGATTATGTTTCTATTTGTATTTGTTTTCTTCGTACCATATCTCAAGAACAAATGGTGTTATATTAACAAGTTTTGAGGACTTTAGCCACTGATTTGTGGTTTGTGGTGTCATCAGATAAAAATTTGCTGAGTGGCGTGGCCGTTTGTTTAAGCTTCGCGGAAATGCCGGATTAAAAATTTTGGCCGCGACGTTTATCTCTAAAGTCTTTTAATGCATGAAACGTGGTATTTCAGGTGCGCTCGTTTAAAGTTTTTTTAAAGACATTAAATTGTCGCTTTAAGTAGTGAAGAACGATTATTTTTTTCTTGGTCTTCACGCTACATAAGCGAGGAAACTTGCTTCATAGGTAACGTGCCGTCAATTTGCCCGGTAAATGTAGTAGAGAGACTACATTGGTGTATACGCAACGTAATGTAAATTTTTCTGCCAGATTTAGTAGGGAAATTGTGTACACGTAGGTGCCACGTGTAGTCAGGTCACGGTACATAGACCTTAGCACCAATTCAGTTTCTCTGCTACATTTAGCGTGAAATTCGCGATGGGATAGACGGAGAAGATTTTGGAATCGGGGGGAACCCCCAATCCCAAGTATTTCATACTTAGAAACATAATTATTTTCGAAACACAAAGGCCACGACTTACATCTTGCCTCGAAAAAGTCGTGTAGCGTATGTAAATCTGGCCCATATTTCTTACACTGATCAGAACCTGGCTGCAGGAAACGTACAGCCAATAATCATCTCTGATCACTTCTTTCACTGATACAATTCCTTTTTAGCAGTGGAATTACCAATAAATAAAATATACTGATTATTTGCATTTTGTGTTGTGTGCCCCTATCTTGATGGTTGCTCCACTGCCTGCTTCTCGGTAATATTTGTTTATAAATCGTTTCGAGTTCGAGCATTTTCACTTTAACCTACATAAATAACGGCATAATTTCAACATCATGTCTCTAACAACACGTCCTTGAGTACAATTGTCTATTTATTTAGGGTATTTGGTACCACAAAGCATTCATTGATCAAGAAACCAGTAGCTGTGGAAAAGAAACCATATTCTAGGCGCTCGCGAGCGCTATTCAGTTCTTACCACATCGTATAAATAAGCCATTTGAGAAAGTGCAGTAAAACGTTTCATAAAGCTGTCTTTAGTGGCATATCAATTTTACTCGAATCTGGTGAGTCTACGTTCGTGGAAGAAAGATGCAATAAAAAAGAACTCTGCGTGAATATGCACCTAAACTGATACGAAAAGAAACAGTCTGATTCGCGCTACTTCTCACAGATGAAAGCACACAAAACAAAAACTTGAAAGTTGTTTTGTTTTTTTTTCTGGGGGGGGGGGGGTGGAGGGGGATGAATACGGTAAAGCAGACCCAAAAGGCTAGAGCGCATGAGTCATTTTTGTAAGTGGGGGGAAGGGGGAGGCTGAACCAAACATTTTCCGCCTCTCTCACTGCATGCAGAAAAAGCACGGTTTTCTTTTCTTTAATTATTGTTAGAAAGCTACACTCATGAAATTTGAGAATGATTATTAAATCCTTAAAGACAGCTTTGTAAAAATGTTATTGCACACCCTTTATTGGTTTATTTATACAGCATTTAACGACTCAATACAGCTTTTCCTGTTTTCTTAATAATAGCTTGTTATGTTGTCCTAATACGATAAAACTGACATCAACGCCCACGTTGACGTTGACATGTCATTTATTTCACGGTCACCGTCAGTCTCCGCACATTATTATAAATCTTGCCACACATAATATCACAGACAATAGCCGAAGGTAATACGATACGTAATAGAAAACAAAACTCTCGTGGGAATCGCACCAGATATTCGTCAATCGACACTAACGGGTGTTATTGAAACATTTTTTTTATCTTCACATAACCAAACTATACAATATATCTGAATCACATGATGATATCATTTATATCCAATGGCCCCTTTAGAAGATGTCCGTTAGATTCACTCACGAAAGATGAATTCTGAAAGAAAAAAAAAAACATGCCGGAGTTGTTTTTTTTTTTTAAATTTTGTCTCCAATGGCGACCACAATTTTTTTTTCTGTTTGAAACACAACAAACAATACTAACGTTTATAAAACATTCGACGACCATATGGCACCGAATAACGTGCATCTCTCTTCCTCCGTGTTAGGTGATTTCGCTACATAATGTTTAGGATAATGATATGACAACCAGCCAAGACCCCAAAATTATGATGAACGCAGATGATTGCTCACGAATTAGTTAAGGTAAAATCTAAATGTACTCTAGGAACAAGGGAAAACATGCCCCTGGTTCGACTATCGAGCTGGTTAAAACCGCAACAAACTAGGGCTTAATGCCACGAAATCTCAATGCGTGCTCTTTCATTCCGATTATGAAGTAAGGTAAATCTTTTATACGTATTAACTTTGAAGGAGTCTATTTATAACAGGTCTGAATTATGAAGAGCAAGTATATTATATAATATATATATATATTATATATTATATATATATATATATTACAGGGTGTTTTTTAAGCTTAACATAATTTTTTTTAAAACCATGAGAGCTAGATTAATGCGGTCTGTGCAGGTGAGTTATACGGCCAGGGGGACATATTATAGGAGGCTAATCGTAACGATCAGTCGGCTAATTAGCTAAAAATCGTTAATGAACTTTTTAAATAATGAAAATAGACATATAGTTCAAATTAGAAACTTGCTCAGCGTCATCGAAAACCACTAAATCAGTAATTTTTAGGAAGACTTTGAGCGCGTGAGAAGCGTAGTAGTGCACTAAAGTTAGCACTCGTGGAGCACGTACAAAGCTAGCGGTTGCGATAAGGCGCCCGCGCAATTTTTCCGTCGCTTATCTAGCCCCAGCCTTGTACCTGCTCCACGAGCGGTAACTTTCGTGCACTACTAGCTTCTCACACGTTCAAAGTCTTCTGAAAATTACTACTTAGTGGTTTCAATGACGCTGAGCAAGTTTCTAATTGAACTAATGTCTATTTTCCTTAATTAAAAGTTAATTAACGAATTTTAACTAATTAGCCGACTGATCGTTACGATTAGTCCCCTATATTCTGTCCCCCTGGCCTTATAACTCACCTGCGCAGACCGCATTAACCTAGCTTTCATGGTTTGTTTTTAAAAATTCTGTTAAACTTAAAAAAAAAACACCCTGTATATATATATATATATATATATATATATATATAATATATATATATATATATATATATATATATATATATAAATATATATACAGCGTCTTTTTTTTAGCTGCACCAAATTTTTGAGAAAAAAAGACGGGAGATAGAGTATTTGAGCCCTGGGGAAGTGTTAGTGGCAATGGCGGCCTCTAGAAAAAAGGTGAAATTAGGTAATTAGTTAGGTGACTAACTAAAATACTTTACCCAACTTTTTAATTTTTCACTTGAAGGCACATAATATATTTAGAGGATTGAAGATGGACCACAGTATAGTATAGCCGGTTCGTCAAATTTGGATAAAACAAAAATCCTAGTAGGCGCTACGGGTTCAAGAAATGTCCCTTTGGTAAATGGCGTCAAACCGAAACTAACCAGGAAAGAGCGCCGGTAAAGTTATCGCTCCACCCTTCTGGGCATGCGATTCGTCATTATCGCGGCCGGCTCCACTTGCTTAGGCGAGCCGGCTGCGATAATGACGAATCGCATGGCCGGAGGGACGGAGCGATAACTTTACCGGCGCTCTTTCCTGTTTAGTTTCGGTTTGACGCAATTTACCAAAGTGACATTTCTCGACCCGAAGCGCCTACTAGGAATCTTTTTATTCAAATTTGACGACCGGGCCAGACCATACTGTGGTCGATGTTCAATCCTCTAAATGCATTATGTGCCCTTAAGTGAAAAATTTAAAAAAGAGTTAATATATTAGTTAATACGCTAACTAATTACCTAATTTCACCCATTCTTCAGAGGCCGCGATGGTCACTAACACTTCCCCAGGGCTCAAATTACTCTATCTCACGTTTCTTCTTTTTTTTT
>JABSTQ010004693.1:0-48654 GCA_013358835.2 Ixodes persulcatus
GCATATCTTCGGCGCCCCACTAGATGGCGCTGTGCATTTGGCATATCGTCTATTATTCGAGCTCGCCATTGTTTTAGCACATACCCTGAGCTTGTATTGGACACGAAGGTTGAGTCAGCATTCGACGTTTACTCAGCTTAGCTTGTATCTATGGTGCCTTGAGTGCGTCTCCAACTTGTGCGTCTAGCGTCTTATGCCACCCATACATCGAATGTGGTCCCAAAGGGGAAACAAATAACGTCACGAAAGGCGGAGTGTCATGCTGTCGGAGGTCGCGATCCTGGCGGTTGGTCGTAGAAATGTTGGCGAAAAGCACGAGCGAACGGGAATGTCGATGTCGTCGCGGCGTCCCAACCTCTGGCTGCCTAAGCTTCCGTGGTCTGTCAAGCTTGAAAGCGACCTTCAGCAAAACAGGCGTCTGCCGCATCTACCACCGCTGTTGGGACACCGCCAGGATCGCGACCTGCAAACGCATGACACTTCTACGAAGTTATCAGGCGGGAATCGAGGGGCCACATTTTTGGACGCGGTAAAACACGCCAGTCGGAGACCCGTTCCTGGCACCATACAGTAAAGATCATTGGAATTCTGCAGACAAAGCTGGTGGCGCGCATGCCCAGTAGCAGCGTCTACCTTCGCTCGTGTTTTTCTTGTAGTTCTAGTGAATTGTCATACAAAAAAAGTAGAGTTTTCTTTTTGGTTATTCTCCTCTTCACTATGTTTTCTATTTTGTTGAAGTTGCTGTCTTTATGCTGCTGAATTGCCTTCTCATGTTGCTCCAGTGTTTGTATTATGTTCATAATTTAAAAAAAGTAACGAGTAATTAAAGTAATCCATTACCAATATTTGTAAAGAAATTACAGTAGAAATTACTGCCACAAAAAAGTCAGGTGGCAATTACAACATTACTTGAAAAGTAACGAATAATATCTTATTAATTGAACGTGTTACGTGCAACGGATTACTTCCCATGTCAGGATTTTCGGAATGTTCGTTCATTTGAATGTATTTAACAAACGTTTCAATGTACCATGTTGAATTTGGATTATGAGCGACCAGTTTTGAGCCTTCTGGTGATGTCAACATCATTGAAATATGAAATAGGTCACACCTCAACTTGCCAAACCTTCCTGAATATCATTAAAAAAACAATTCGAATTAAAAGAAAATGTATTCAGAAATATATAATTTGTTATGTCCCTTAGCCGAATGAGATGTACTTCGAGAGAACGAAGACAAACGAGTCTTCGTTCTTTATTTAAAGAACTGGAAAATTTCGAGCTGTCAAACCTGCAGTTCCCGACCGGTGGGAGAAACCCCCGTTTTCGCTTCGGCCACTTCAATTCTCAATAACTAGAAAATAGAAAATCCGCCAAACTTTCCGTTTGCGCTTTCACTTCAAGAATGCTCCGAGAACCTAAATTGTTTTCGTCAGCATTGAAAATTTGACGCCAAAGCCGTGCCTAAATAGAGATGAAATATGAAATATATTAAAGAGGCCTGCGTTAGATTCGAAATATTTGCTCAAGTAGGAGTTTCTTAATGCACCCATTTCTTTTATGCTTTGAGTATTCAGCCTCTGGTATCGGCGCTTTTATACTATTCTTAGGCGTTAGCGGAATTTTAGAAGTATAGGGAAGTGTTTAAGATTGGGTCGCGAAATGAGATATCATAAGAAAGGTGTCTAGTTCAAAGTGGATTGGATATACACTATGTGAACCTTTCTTAACAACCAAAGAAAATGGTTACAAAACAAGAACCTACAAACTGAGGGTGCGATTTTTTCTTCTAGATATACTGGGTGCAGACTTGTACCGTACGCATTACAAGTAATCAAATTACTTGTAATCGATTACTTTTTTAAGTAATTTTGTAATCAGTAGATTACTTTTATTAGGCAGTAATCACAAGAGTAATCTGATTACTTTTTGAAGTAATAAAATTACTTGTAACCGTTACTATTTTTCCACGGGACTCCCCCCCCCCCCCCCCCCCCCCGGCACACGTTTTTTTTTTCTGAAATGACAAAAATAAAATTTGCTTGTTTTTTTTGAACGGAAAAAATAAAGATTTTTGCAGAGCTGTAGGTAACGAGGTCAATCCCTTTCTATGTACAGTTTCTGTGGAATGTCCGTTTTTTTTTTGTTTTTTTCGAGCTGGGACTGGGAGTGGGAAGCCCCAGGAAAGCCACAGTGCGTGACAAAGGCCATTCAGGGCGAAGTTTGAGGGAGCAAAATGTAGCTTTGTAAGTAAGTCCTTCGTTCAAACTAGCCCCCTCACGCACACACACACAGAAATAAAAAAAAATAAAAAAATCCTGCTTAGGGTACCTACTCGCAGCCCCTAGGAGAACCAGAACTGAAGAATGTCTAAAGCGGATGCAAAATATAACAAAGCCAGTTGAAATATTTCTCCATTTCCCCTACGTGGTCTTTGTGACAAGCAATGTTTCGAGTTGAGAAGTGGTCGCTAATGGATACTACACATGATCCGTTTCAAATCTTGGAGCTGCTGCTCTTTTGTATAACATGCGAGCTCATCCACATGTGACTAATAAAATGAGCGACGCAAACTTTGAGCGACAGCCCTTGCTCAAGCTCAACAAGATCCAGAACCCCCTCCGCTCCCCCCCCCCCCCCCCCCCACACACACACGCACACACACTGGCGAACGCCCAAATCATTAAACTTCAAACGAATTCTATGATTGTGTCCGCATTGTGAAGGTGCAACGACCACGAAGAAGGAACCAGTTTTCTTCTTCAATACTTGTGCAAATGTGAAATATAGGTTGGAAGTAGTTCATTGTTATGAGCGCTAAAGATGTGTCTTCACACAATAAAGTAATCGGAAAAGTAACGGTTACTTCTTTAAGTTATGTCCAATTACTTTTGCCGTCGAGTAATCAAGTAATCTAATCGAATACTTTCTAGCCAAGAGTAATAGTAATTGTAATCGATTACTTTTTTTAGTAACGTGTACAAGACTGACTGGGTGTTTCTATAACAAACTCTAATATTCATAGAAATAGGGTGGTTCAAGAAAAAGGAACTCTTTTTGGGTACAAAATGCCAGCTACAACAGACCGTCAGTAATTACAGAAAAAATACAAATTAGCCAACCAATTACCTAAAACTTACTCAATTACTTTTTATTCAGTTAAAATAAACAAATGGTTCCAATTACAAACTTGATAAGTGTCGTAGAAAACTCCTAAATTAGTCAGTTTTAGTACGACTGGATGCACGTGTGGGAGCGCGGGGTGCTTTAAATTTACCACTCGTGAAGCAGGCGCAAGACCGGCCATAAGAAAACGCTGATAATATTCTTATTAGCGCTTTTGGATCGCTGGCCTTGCGTCTGCCGCACAAGTGATAACTTTCAGCCCACCCCCTTGATTTGCGCGTGATACAATGTCGAGCAATAGTTGACTGATTTAGAGTTTTTGATGACGCTTAGCAATTTTCTAATTGGAACCAAATACTTATTTTCACTATTTAAAAGTCAATTAGTAAATGTTAGGTAATTAGTTGGCTAATTAGTATGTTTTTCATATTTCTGATGTCGACCGTGCCTGATCGTTCATTCCCGCAAAGTTTTTTTTTTTTTTTTATCACTCACCCTAAACTTAGGAAGTTTTGAAAGTATTCGCAGATCCACCGGGTGTAGTTACACATTTAGTATGAGACATGCGTCAATGCTTGTGAGAATGAAAAAAAAAGATTACTTTATTGGTATCCTAATAAAAAAATACACTACCATTTTTAAAACGGTACAAATTTCACTTTACTTTCTTACCAAATATTATAGTGTTTATTTATCATAATGTTGATGATACGATACCACGAAAAGCAGCACAAATACGTCTTGATAAGTAACCGACCCCATTTTTTTAGTAATCGCAATAGCAGCAATTGCATCACAAACTCAACAAGCAGGCTCAATTTCATAGTAGTTAAAGCATGAGTGTGGAAACAAACCTCTTGTTGTATCAAGGCGAAGTTTCTTTACTGATTCAACGTAGTGCTTGAAATATGACACCTGAAATACTGGCAATCTCTAGGACACGACTATGGATGTTGATGAAACTGGCGACGGCAAGACCTGTGACTATGATTTTGGACAGTTTTCTCAGGAGGTAAGTAATGTGTTTTTGAAATTGTAATATTTGAAACCAGTCGACTGGTAAAACGCTTTAAAAGTTAGTTTTGAAGCTTTAAAGGGTATTTCGCAATATTTTATAAACACTCAGGAGAAGGAAAACAGCACTGCTAGCTGCTTCATCAGCACGCTATTTGTTCATACATGATACATTTATGAAGCACAACAGTCAATACTATAATGCGAAGGGGTGTAAAAATTATCCGCACATTTACCATCATAAAGTTATGATAATGTACTCAAGAGGGTACACTGGCGCTGGTGTGTACGCGACTTTCGGGATGCAAATTGAACCAGACAGCAAGCAGTCTACTTTTGCGGTGCTCCAGCGCGTTCCTATGGGAAAACGCGCGTGCGTTCCTATGGGAAAACGCGCGTGCGTTTTGTCTTTTCGCCGGGAAATAACCTAGATCACTTCTGTTACTTCGATCGTGCCGAGTTACATGCATATTTGTTATCATTGTAAAGGTGTAACTGCTTTAGCTACACTATTTTTCTTCGTTAATAAACGACGTTAAACTTCGCTATATTTAAGGTACAAACCTCTGTTTCATAGCAGGTGCGTAAATACGAGCGACGATTCCAAGCAAAATAATAAACGAAAGGAATGTAAATTGTTAAAGGTTTCCCAGCAGTCCTGCCACTATATGAAAATTACCCCATCCTGCAACTTTATTACCGGTTAAAAATATTTTTACGTAAAGTATAAATTACGCGGGCTATGAAAAGTGTTTTTAAATATTATTTCCTATGCTAGACAGACTTTATCGTGCACCTGTTTTCTGGCTCCTCCTTATTGTCAAAGATTTCAAGCGCACGGTGCTGGTTTGAAAACAGAAGTATTCTTTCTGCACAAGCAGAGATACCAAACCATACTTACTTATTGCAAATCGAACTATGCTAACTTGGCCTTTACTTCATTCTTATGGTCTTGATGCACAGGGAGCTACTGCTCCAATTTTACTGCGTAGTTATCGCCATCTCGCTAGGTTTTTCAGATGTTCTTTGTTTGTTTGGCACGTAAATTTCCCGTGTGGAAAAGCGCCGACGCCGTGTTCACACAGCAATGTCCGATAGTGCGCATAAATGCATGCATGAAGCTGTATTAGCGCTGCATTTTATGCCATGAATTCGAAAGAATAACACTAACTGACCAATACTTTTATTTACATGAGTTAAAAATGTTTCTAACTATTTGCTACCTTACAAATATTCGTAAAAATTGCTCTTAAAATAAAGCGCAAAAAAATTCTCCCGCTTTCCCCCGAAGAAATGCATTACCGGTAGCCTATTGTCGGAAGTCAATTTTTGACTGGTTGCTGCCTGCTTCAATTTTCAACAGCACACAAGCGTCCGCTGAACTCTAGCGTACATTATAGTAACTCTATGCTTACCATAACACATCGTTATTCTTTCCACACTGCGTTCTGCGCATGAGTTGATACTACTGTGGTCACGCTATTGTAGTTTAACCTCGATAGCGTCGTTTTTCTTGCTTCTGTTTCATTGCAAACATGGCAACACCCCTAGCAGCGTGCACTAAGGAGAAACAAAGAGCAATGATTTGATTTTTTTGGTTGGAAGGTATGCCAGGGGTTGAAATTTATCGGAGGCTTATCACACTATACGGACAGTGCAGCTGCTACATAAAAGTCTGCATGGGCGTATCTAAAAGTTTAGAAGTGGCAGGACTTGCTGAATGCACGAAGGGGGAGCAGGACGTCCATCCATGCGGGAAGCGCGTAAAGGGTTGGGCGACCAACCGACACATTTTTCTTGAAGGGAGTACGCAAGCTAGTGGCGCTAGACAGATTGCATCGAAAAGGAAGGAGACAATGTAGAAAAATGATGCACTTGTTCAACCCCTACATTTCTATAATTTGATATAAAATGTGAAGTGCGGATAATATACTTCCATACCCTCGCATATACCATCTAGCGCAAGGTTTCCTGGAAGGTTTAGTGTGAGAAAATCTAAGCTTTATAATTGACGGGGTTGAATTCCACCCAGCATTTTTGAGCTAACTATAATTAAAAATAAAACATGCATATAAAAATAAAATAAACTTGTACCTGAGTGAAAACATTGCTATCCCGTTTTACACGAAGAGGTCACGCGCACAATCAATCTAGCGATCACTGCTGTTGCACATTTTATTACTACAGGAATAAAATATTTTTGTAAACCATACTGTTCAAGTGCAGCCGTGTGAGAAATAGTATAATCTTAGATCTAGAATTGAAATACCGACCTTAAATTGTGCAATCTTCTATACTCGCTCATTGCTGTTCGTAGTGTAGGGAAGCTTGTCAACGCAAACTTGCGACGGAGCGTCACACGGTTGCGTAGGTCACATTATGAATTTATGAAATAGCATGCGTTGCTGATACGTGTATGCATCAATGTTGTATGTGAAACTTGTATACACAACATAAACTTTGAAGATATGATACGAACTCAGTTAGTGTCAGCGAAAACGTTTATATTTCATTTGATGTTAGAAAATATGTTTAAATATTGATAGTCCAAAGCAAAACGATATATTTTTAATATTTTTGTACTTTTGCCGTTTTTGTTTTGGTCGTGGAAGAATTCACCAGTTTATGAGGCCACTGCTGAAAGCAATTCAACCAGTCAATTAAGTCAACCAATTGCGGAAATGTCCAAATGCCCCCTGTGTAAAAACAACGTCCTGAAAACCAATCTGAAGGTAGGTACTACCACCAAATCCAGCAGCCAGTAGTTTCATTTGTTGAAATAACATATTAATCACTGCCTTACTTGCACAGGAAATGTGTAGTTATAAAATAAATAATGCAAAGTTTAAGAAGTTTAAATTATATTGGAGGAGTGCATAAATGAACGTATTTTTAATAAAGATGTAGGTATTTCTAATTAAAGTAACAAATTATATTTGATGTTGATATCACTACGCAGTGAGGGTCTATGTTGTATATTAATTAAAAGGCATGTGTAAAACGTCAACTATCAA
Source organism: Ixodes persulcatus (assembly GCA_013358835.2). Classification (NCBI taxonomy): domain Eukaryota; kingdom Metazoa; phylum Arthropoda; class Arachnida; order Ixodida; family Ixodidae; genus Ixodes; species Ixodes persulcatus. Next base: position 7,154 of record JABSTQ010004693.1, read on the forward strand.
TTCTACGTGAACGTAATCGATGTGCTTCTTTCTATGTAATTTCAAAATTTATTATATAACTTTCAGCCGTCGTTAGAAATAATATATTATAACAAGACATGTTAGGAAAAAAAAAAAAAAAGATAAACCCCTATTTACTTGCTTTTTTGTAGCCCGCTACGAATACAAAGTAAAACTTGTAATTGGCACTAAAATTAGTGTTCGTATCTTATCCAGAAATACTGAAATCTATTAACTTCTGGCAATGCAGAAAAAGGCGTTAACTCTGGGGATTGCAAAATATCCACCTATCTTAATAACGGTAGTTCGCTACATAAGAGATGTAGCCTCTTACATGCCAAGTCAGTCTATGAAGTCACGCTCACTCTTTGGATGTCAAATTAACTTAACAAATGAACAGAAACACTCACCTAGTTGTTGCCATTCTAGCACGTCTTAAAATTTGGCATGGGATGTACCACAAGAATATACACCACAGAGAGGTGTGGATTAATTTTATTATGATAGGCTAATAAAGGTTTTGGCATACAGGCAACCAATACACAGAAAATTCTAAGGATTAAAACAAAAATTGGCGAACACTATAATTGGATCTCTGAGTAATGGGAAGTGAACATGTAAAGGATTGTATAGAAGTCACCTCAACTAACAATAGGACTGATCTGGGTAATTTTTCAGATACCTTTCCTCTGACCTATGACTATGACGCAAAAGTATAAGATAATTTAAAGCTTTTTGAGAGATTAACGACATGTTTGTGAATGTGCTGATTTGCTTGAGGGCTTATTATAATTTTATACATTATTTTTTGACGGTAAACAAAAGTGCTGAAATTTTATTTTTATGCAACCCAAGGTTGTTTTTACTTTTTCTTAATAATCATCACCATTTTATTCATAAGTGTATGTTTCGTCCCAGAAACACAAGTCTGAGTGTCCGAAGATCAAAAGGGAGTGTTTCAACTGCGGTATGAACGTAGTCAACGAAAACCGACAAAATCACCTGGACAAGGAGTGCCAGAAGCGAATAGTTTTTTGTGACGCGTGCCACATTCCAGTGTCTTACAATCAACTTGGCGTAAGTGCTTGCTTTCTCTCTTTCGCTCTGTTTCTTAAAATATTGCCCAGGATGTGTTTTAGACCCCAAGTTTTTAGACTTTTCTAGTTCACTATTATTACTTTGTTATGCTGTACAAAGGATGGCGAATAATATGAAGAAAAAAAGATAAATAAAATTACACCATCTTCCCGAGGGGAACCATGGGGTGATGCGGAGCATCGCGGATCGTTATTAACGGTGTTATTAACGGTGTTAGTAAAGTTGTTAGTAACGTTGTTAACTTGGGTTCCGCCGCTCGCTTCGTACGTTTACGTTGAGCTTCACGGTCCCGAACCTCAGGTTCTGCTGCTCGACTTTCACGAACCAACGCGGCTTCCCGTTCTCGAAGGTCGGGTTCCGCCGCTCGCTTCGTACGTTTACGTTGAACCTCACGGTCCCGAACCTCAGGTTCTGCTGCTCGACGTTCTCGAACCGCCGCTGCTTCACGTTATCGTAGTTTAGCATCCGCCGCTCGACGTTGACGAAGGGACGCCGCTTCTCGTTGCCGTAGTTCAGGGTCTGCCGCTCGCTACAAGCGTTTGCGCTCAGCGTCGCGTGCCCTTCGCTGCGCAGCTTTGTCTTCAGTGGACGTAGCGTTGCTGTTAGTTTGTGGGGTGGTGCTGACGCTTGCTTGCGCCAACCCACTAACTGACGGGACTGTTGCTTCCATCACACTTCATCGGAAGAACGGAGTGAAGTGGAGTCAACAGCGCTGAACTGAACGCGCGCAGCGCGCTACCGTTGCTCATATTCACACTTGAAGGAGGGGAGACTAGAGGAGGAGAGTTGCGCATGCGCGCGCGGTGTGAGTAGAAGCGAACGCACGCGAAGTGCACGCAGCTGGTATAGAGAGAGAGCGGAGAGAGTAACGTGCAGCTGTTGGAGAGAGGGAAGGAGGAGAGTTGCGCATGCGTAGTGTGAGTGCGGACTACGACGCCGCGGGACATAGACCCGAGCAAGAGATGCTCCGCATCTAAAACAAGCACTGGTTCAACATTGCGCACGAAAAGAACGCCCGAAGCCATGCCCACAATCACGCTTTGGCGAGTAAATCACGTTTTAGTCACATCGTCACTATATCCACACTGTGCTCTCGGCGCCTCCACCAATTACTGGCCTCCGAGATAGTGACAACCCGACTGAGACGACCACGTCACTTTTCTAAGCGTCACTATGAAAAGAACTTCAGTTGCTTTTTAAGGGCGCAATTTTTAAATCGGACGAGAAGTCATGAAAACTAATCTATGAATATCTAAAAAAATCATTTCCCATTCTTCAATTCTTTTAATTTGTCTAGCATCTAATACTAATGACCGTGAATACAGCAATTGCAACGTTACCCATAAAACCAATTGAAAGTTAATCAAGTAAGTCAACCATGTTCAGTTAATTAACGAACTTACCGCGGCGGTTACTTCCTTACTTAATGTCTACCGAGTCGGGTAATTATTCTGTGAAGACGACCCCCCCCCCCGGTAACACATCGTTTTTAAGTGCGTTCAAAATCAAACGATACACTCAATATACTTTCATGGTTTAGTACCCAAATTTATTTGGAGAATACCTACCACTTATCGAAGAAACTATTATAGCATGCCGAGCTGCCTTTCTACGCGGCAACGAAACGAACATTTATGTCGTTTATTCTTAAAGGGTAACTGCAAAGAAAAAAAAGTGTTTTTTTAAACAGCCTAATTGGGACAAGCATGTCACAAAACAAATGTTTCGCGAAAAAAATAATTTTTTTAGCAATATTTACGCCACAGGACGTAATTTAGTCGGAGTCAGAACCTCTCCACATTTGAAACTCCCGCTCTTTCGACCCCCGCGGAGGACAAGTACGCCCCGCCCCTCACTCTCCTCACGCAGCGTCTCGACGGTCTCGACTTCCGGTGAGATCTGGCAACAACGCACGTTAAACCAGAAGCTGCGCTGGCTGCGCGGTCTGCGAGCTCATAGCGAAGAGGCGAAGATGTGACCGGAGAAGTGCCCCTGTGATGTTCGCGGAAGAGGGAAAGTATCATTCGTAATCGTCGTGTGGGCTTTGAAAGCGAAGGGAGTCACAGGGTCCACGAGTGCGCAACCACAAGCCAAGGTCACGACAGCGCTGCGTTGACTTCGGCGATCTCGTTCTGTTTGGTGAAACACGGCGATGCGACAAAGAACTGAAACGTTCGTGGTGCGCGTGGTGCGGTGCTTCGAATAGACACCCACGCTAACACGGAGCGCAAATTGGTTATTGTGGTGTTGATGTTTAACGGGTTCAGTCTCGTCGTCGTCAGCTGATCCAGTCAAACTGGTCCGGGAGGACGCAGCGAGCCTTTTTAAAAGTAAATCTTCCTTCGTTTCGTTTCAAAATGTGGAAGATTCCCGACGCATACCGTGAGTAAAAAGCTGCGGACGTTTTCAACAAAATTACGTCGTTTTAATTGAACAATGAACTCCGAATTGTCCTAAATCTGCCGTTTTTATGCTTCGTGTTGTTGGACTGCGTTTGCACAGCGACGCGTTGCGGTCATCGTGCGGTGTGAATAAATTTGGGCAAGATTTCGTACCTGCCCACAGATGCATGAACTGAGACCATTTTTTACGTAGTGAACACAGTGCTTTTTTATTTTGTGTGTCTAGTCGTGGACGTTCGATGCACCCAGTGCGAATCTCGATGGCCTCCGGAGCGATATTACAAGAACGTAACTGGACACGTTTGTCGCTACGCGAACGCTTCACTGCCTCCAGCCAAATAGCATTCCTTTCGGGGTGACATGGCTGCTGGAAGGCTCGCTGTCGGGATCACTCATGTGACATCTCTGAAAAGTCAGCATTTGCACGCGCAAGCAAGCAAGCAAAAAAAAAAAAAAAGTACGCTAAGCAAGCAAAGAGGAAAACGAAAGAACCGCGCTATGAAAGCCAAAACCCCGCGTCGCTTCCTAATACTAACACCTGCGACAGCTGCTAAACACACACTACTTCACTTCAAGAAGTCTCACTCAAGCACCTGGGTCAGCACGAAACACTGATCACTTCGGCGAAACGACTAGTCGAGGTAGGCAAGACAGGCGGGAGCAGAGACTTCGGCGGCCATGAAAGAATGGCGAAGCTTTTGTTTGTTCATGGTATGAATCCAAACGGAAGTGCCCGTTTTGTAAACCTTTTGTAAAGGAATAGTAACTTTCCTCACAGTGGGTTATTCTTTAAACGTAAAAATATGCCGCTCAAAAGGAAATTGCAACATATAACAAAGGTTTAACAACCAAAATCTAAGCTGTAAATCAAACTCTTAGCCAATGAGAAGTATAGCAGCCGATTGGGATTGAGACGTCACGAAATTCCAACTTCGTGGCGCGCGATTTAAAACAGACGAAATAGCCGCAAACTAAAATCGGTCTCACGCAATGAATATTGGTGTGAAAAAAAATTTTTTCGCGGAAAATGTGTTTTTTGACATGCTTGTACCAATTAGGCTGTTAAAAAAAAAACTTTTTTTTCTTTGCGGTTACCCTTTAATGCTAGCTTGATAAGCACTGAAAACCTGCTCCAGTCAACCTCCGCGCTCAGTGTAAGTTGTCGGCGACATCGTTAATGAAAAACAATGTTCAATATTTCTAGATACTGCCAAGTTTTAAAGTAATTTGCACTTCAAAGAGTAGTGCTGATGAGTACAACGATATCTTATCTTTGATTACTGAGAAGATCTAGAGAAATTTCTCCATAATATTCTTAATCTTATTATAGTTCACTCTTTTTTAACTTTCCTTGCGAATTTATGCCAACTCACCAGCAAAACGACTGATGCTTGAAGAATAAAACAAAAATATACAAGCCATCAGCACACTGGAAGGATTGTTTCTTCATGTCTGGATATATTGGGTGTCCCAAGTCACCAGGCTTGATCTAAAATAGACCATAAAAATTGACGCCTGCACGTAGCAATCTAAAGTTTTCGTCAGAAATCGATTTCACAGGTCCTTTTTTTTTTGTAAAATTATAAAGCGTAGTTTTTTTCCTGTAAAAACGTAGGGCCAAGAAACTTGCCAGGGTCAACGACGGGCGGCAACGCGGACGACCGAGTCGAGTTGCGGGAAGTGTTTGGCGCGCGTATTGATAGATGGCGTTGGGAGCCGCGTCCGAAGGTGTATAGCTGACCAGCGAAAGAAGGCAGACGACACGTAGACGAAATCCGTTGGCAGCAAAAGCGCCGTCTTTATGCAAACGCGTTGTTTCCCCTTTAAGTTAGGTCCTTATTTTCGGCATTTATTTTGTAACTCAAGGTGCATTTCAAAAAGATTATGTTCATTTTAATAAACCACGGTGGTCGCGAGCAGTCTCGATAAGGAGGTAGCGCCATCTATCAATACGAGCGCCAAACCCGCCCCGCTACTCGACTTGGTCGTCTGCATCGCCGCCCGCCTTTTACCCTGGCAAGTTTCTTGGCCCGATTTTTTACAGAAAGAGAGCTACGCTTTGTAATTTTTGAAGAAAAAACGGACCTTTGAAATACACATTTGAGCCAAAAGTTGATTGCTACGCTGCAGGCGTCGATTTTTACCGTCCATTTTAGATCAAGCATGATGACTTGGGAGACCCTATATTTGTGATAAACTCCATTTCTTATCATTAGATATAGCTGAAATAAAAGACTGGTGGTTGTTGATGAGTAGAAGAAAAGAAGTGGAAAGAAGTGAAAGAAAGGTGTGCTTCATTATTTGTACCAAATAATGAAGCAACAACGATCGGGCATGAGTTCCATAGACTACGGGGTGCGTGATGTAAAATTATTCTAGTGGTCCCGAAGGCAACAAATAACGTCACAAGAGCCAAATTTTTTATGTTATCGGATGTTGCTACCTTTGCGGCAGGTTCTAGAAGTCACGGCAAAAAGTACGAGCGAACTCAAGTGCCTACTGCCGTCGCGGAGTCCCCACTCCTGGCTACTGAAACGTCCGTTATCTGAAAAGCTCGAGAGTGACCTGCAGTAGAACAGGCGCCTGCCACATTCACCACCGCTGCTGTGACTGAGCCAGAATCGCGTACGGTGACAACATGACACTTCTGTGACATTAGGCGGAAATGGAGGAACCACGTTTAGGACGTGGTGAGCAGACCAGTCGAAGACGCGTTCCCTGCACCGTAGTTATACCTATTGTACTGCTTCAAACACAGTCATAGTCATGTCGCTTGTTCCAGGAACGCGCTTATGTAAGATAGAGAAAAGGGCCACCAAAGGCCAGATAATATCAATATAGTTGAAATCAAAATTAATGTAAGTTTATATAGTTCTTGGTTTTGTTTAATAAGGTACACCTCTTTCTAAATTCCTACTGATTCTAAAAGGAGGGCGACATTGCCACGCGCGTCTCCGAACAAGCGCGCTCCTAGCCGAAAGGGTATGGGCGCAATTTGCCACAACACACTAGCGCTATTTAAACTTAAAGCGTGCATTATAATAACTCGATGGTTTTACGCACTGAAATACGGAAAACAAAGCTATTAGAACAAACATGGCTGGGTGGTTTCATTTGAGGTCAGACAGTGGAGTAGATTTGTAATTGTTTGTTTATCTTTACTATTTTTTGGGTTTTGGCATGTACCATGTTAGAAACAAGGTTCAACATGTAAATCTTCAGACACGTTTGGTTTTAAATTAAATTTTAAAACGAGTGGCAGAGACGTTGGAACTGTGATGATTTTCGTCTGCAACATTTTAGATTGGCGCTCAAAAAAGAATTATCAAGCTTCTCGATACCTTACTTTTATTTCTCTCATTTACCTCTAGTAAAGACGAGCACCAATATTTTCTCAGTGGAGCCAGTGGCGACTTAATGCAACATTGATAAATCATAGTCTAATAAAGTTGGGCAAGTGGTCGTTCTGCAAAAGCACACCCTGTTGGTACAGGAAGCTTTCAACGCATGGGCATCATTCGTTGTAAGATATTTATATAAGTAAGATATTAAACAATCTACTACTTCAATAAATAATTGTTTTCTGCTGGCTATAATTACAAATCCTACTTTGCATAGCGTTTACAAAATCAGACTGATAAGTATCATGATGAAATGTTTCTCCATCTGTATTAGTATAGAAAATTCGCCCCACTGTACTTCTATTTGTACTACTTGTACCTGATTGTTTCCATCTAGAATTACTCGAAGCCTGACACGGGATGTACTTCAATAAAGTAAGGCACAACGAACACAGGGGAAAATGTATTATGATATGTTATTCATAGGTTTTTGCATAAACGCATGTAATGTACAAGCCAATAACATATACCACAATGTTGTGAACCCGTAGTTTGGAGTTTCGAGTAATGTCAAGTCATCATGTAAATGTCTTTATAGAAGAGACGTCACCTAACTTTAGGATTCATCAGTGCCATTCTTCAGTAACCGGCCGCCTTCTGGCTCATGACTATACGGAGAGCAAGTCGTCAGCTTCTCGCGCAGGGGTTGCGGTGACGTTAGCACCACGCCTAGCTCTGATTGGTTTTGGTTGGAAGGATAATCGGTAGTCCTCAATGCTAGATGCCTCGAGGTCTTCGCACTATTATTTTCAATCAGCCAATAAGAGCTCGACGTTCTGACATCATCACGACCCCTGTGCGAGAACCAGACGAACTTACCCTCCGCATTGCACAACACCTCACAAGAATTCAAGTTTTCCTTTGTACGATGAATGGCATATTTGGGAATGTGTTGATGTCCTTGCGGGTGCATTCTATTTTCATCACGGGAGTTTCTGCGAATATTTTGAAGTTTTCACAGAAATAGGCGGTTTGGAAAAGAAAGAAACTGTCTTAGGGAACAAACTGTCACCCGTAGCGGACGTCAGGGTTATTGCAAAAACACACAACTTATTTACCGAAATATTTACATAAAATCTAAATAGCCTTTTAAGTTGTCAAAACATACACATGGCTCCTATTAGAAGCCTGCTGAGCATCATAAAACCCTAAGTTCGTCAATTTGGGAATACTTGAAGCACGTGGGAAGCAGGGGATTGCGTTGAGGTTTCAACTCGGAAAGCAGGCGGAGAGCTGGTGATGCGAAAATGCAGTGGATAAGATAATAATACAGGTTTTCGCTTTCCAGCCTTCCGTTTGCTACAAGAATGGTGCCTTTAGCACTCGCCCGCGCTTCTCACGCACTTGAAGTCTTCTTAACACTAACTGATTTGGGCTTTTTTGACGACCTACGCTCCGCAAGTTCATAATTAAAACCTTCTTTATTTTTATTAATTAGAACAGTAATAGTTAAATATTACGTAATTATTAAGCTAATTTCTGTGCCTCTTGCAACCCCGATGTCCGCCTGTCAGTTTCTTTCCGTCGCGTTTTTTTTAACCACCCTATTTATAGGTGAAGTTTTGAAAGTATTAGTAGAAGAACACAGGGTATTATTTTTTTTTTCATGGCCAGCAAAAGCGCTACGATTATATTTTTGTCTGTTTTCAGTTTGCAACCCACGCTGGCTTTTATTTCTTATTTGTAATGATCATCAACAGTTATGCATAAATGCATGCCTTTTCTCAGAAACACAAGTCTGAGTGTCCGAAGATCGAAAGGAAGTGTTCCGACTGCGGTGCCAACGTTCTCAATGAAAACATTCGAAATCACCAAGAGGTGGAGTGCCAGAAGCGAGTAGTTGCTTTGTGACGCCTGCAAAAGCGCAATGTCTTATGATGAACTTGGCGTAAGTTGTTTTTTTAGACCCGGAAAGAGGTGCAGTATTTTCTGTCTCTCTCGCGCTGCTGTTCCTTAAAATAATACCCTCAGTATGTCTTAAGCCCCGAGTTTTTGTAATTATTTTTTATTTCTTGTATTTTTCTTGTGACTGGAGAAAAGATCCCGGTAATACTAAGAAGAAAAGAGGAAGAAAAAAGAAACTGGTTAAAAATTTTACGCAAAAAAAAGCGCCCGATGCCCGGCCCAGAATGGCGCTCAGGCGAGTGACGTATAATCGTCAGTCATGTTGTCAGAATTTCAACAGTGTATTGCCGGCCCCTCGATCAAAGACGTGTCACTGAAATAGTGGCTTTGGTCTAATTAACCTTCACCTCCTGCACCGGCTGCACCCGGTGCACACCGCCGTATTCGATTTACGGGTGCAGCCTATCTGAAAACAAAGGAAGTACATTAACTTGCACTTTTATCGAGTGGTGCAGGCTGGTGCAAGTAAAAAAAGAATAACCCCACTGACGACGTAATGGAGATGACTACTTCACTCTTCTAAGCGTCCATGTGAGCAGTGCTTCGGGCGCACTTTTTGGGCGCGGTTTTATGATCGGGCGAAAGATTGCGTCAACTAATCGATGACACCAAATGCCAAGAGCGCAAACTCTTTCAAATGCTCTAACCACTAATAGTAATTCCCACCAATAGCGCAATCGCAACGTGCCCCATAGAAACAACATTGAAAAATATAATCAGCAGATGTTATATAGGTAGCCAACCTAACAGTGACTTGAATTCCGTCAAATAATGTTCGTCGAGCATGAGAAATATGTGATAATAGGGCAGCAATGCAACTCTCACCCCCTTATTACAGAAAAGAGTTCGAAATAACATTGAGCACCCTGCGTAGTGTCATTCTGTGGGGCATACATTTATTTTATTTGGAATATAACTTGAGTTCTTCGTAATGCTGACTTGTTCAACATTTATCTTTGCTTCAATCAACAATTGCGCTCAGTGGAAGTTGTTGACGGCATTCTTCATCAAAAACAATCTTTTATGTATGTATGTATATGCACTACCTGGTTTTAAAGACGTTTGCATTTTGGAGAGCACTGTTGGTGGGTATTCTATTATATCGTATCTCGAATAAACTGAAAAGGTCAAAAGATATTAGCTGACACTGTTTGTCTATATTTTATTTTGTTCCCTGTTTTTAGTATGCATCAAAATTGTATACCAGCCCACCAGCGAAAACACCTATGTTTGAAGAATAGAACCAATCGAAAAAGACATTAAAAACTGAATCGAGCGTGCTTTCGTTTCAAAACATCTTGTGATAGATTTTATTTCAACCAAATACATTACATTACCAAAACAAAATATCTTGTAACATACGAGTAAACGAAAAAAAAGGGACGTTGTAAAAATAATTAGACAACAGTTACCGGGTGTAAGTTCCAAAGACGAATACAAGGCGCGTGATGATAAACTACGCTAGTAAAGACAAATAGAGTCAAGACGGCCTTGTCATTAATAAAGCGATTTTATATGTATAGTTTCTAACCCTACTCCGGCATGCGTGGAAAAAATAGTGCAGGTAGTACTTAGCATGTTTTATATTTTTTATCGTAATTTGAAGGAACATGATCAAGAATGCCTCGAGAAGCCAGTGGTCTGCGACGACTGTATGGGCGAGGTTCTACGGAAGAATGAGTCCAAGCATGCCTCTGCGTGTCCAATGCGTTTTGTGTGCTGCGAGAACTGTGAAGGTTTTTACGCCTACGCCCTAAAAGGTGAGGAAAATGCTCACGATTGGTTCTACTACGGCACCTGGAAAGCGTCTTCGACTGGTGTGTTTAGGGTCCTATCGCGCCCTGACATCAAAAGTGGACCCGAAGGGGTAACAAATGACGTCACAAAAACCGAATTGTCATGTTATTGAATGTCGCGATCCTGGTGTTTGGTGCTACACGTCATGGGCAAAAATAGGGGTGAACGCGAGGGTCGCTGTCGTCGTGGAGACCCAACTCCTGGCTGCTAAAGCTTCCGTGCCTCTGTCAAGGTGGAAAGCGGCTTGCAGCAGAACAGGCGTCTGCCAGGTTCGCAACCGCTGCTGTGACACCGCCAGGATCGCCCCCGGCGACAACATGACACTTCTGTGACGTCATGTTTTGCTTTTTGCACAATCGTAGATATTCGATTTGCTTCGAACCGGTTCATGACTCTTGAAGAATTTATTTGTAGCATGTTTATTGCACTACGTAGGCTGATATGAGTAGATAACAGCAATGTCATCTGCATATTAATAAACTGTACGTCCTGATGTTGATCTGGCGAGATCGTTCGCTCAAAGATTAAACAGCAAGGGAGACAGAACCGAGCCTTGTGGTACTTCCTTCTGTAGGCATACTTTCGCGCTTGTTTTGTTGCAAACCAATACCTGTTGCGATCTGTCAGTCAGAAAAAGAAATAAGTAAAGATATGAAAATAATAACTGCTTGCTGGAATTATTTATGATTTCTATTGTGTATAGCCTTTTCAAAATAAACAAATATTTATTTAAGAATGCAATGCTTGTCCGTCTGTATTAATATCATACAAGTAGCAGCAATGTAGCTCTGCTTGAGAGCAACAAAGAAGTAAAAAACGAAAATATATAGTTCAACAACAAATCGGTGCCTTGACCGCCGTATTTCAAAGTTAAGTTTGTATACAAGAAATTAAGATGAATTGCTAGGGGTAGAAGCTCTTCGTTTTGTTTGAGAGACAATGTTACATTTATGATTGTAGTTGATGCTTTATATTATTCTTCTAGATAGCCTTATCTATATATTTAATTACAGGAGCACAGGGAGCAGTGTGAAAAAAAGAATCTTGCTTGCGAGTACTGCAAATCGGAACTGAAAGGCGATGATGAAGTGAGTATGGGTTATAAATGTCAAAGCGGACATAAGGCTTGATTCTTAGAGTACGATGTTAAAACGAAGTGTTTATTCTCCAGGCAGCAAAAATAATAATGTCCCCAAATCCTACCGACAGTCGCATCCTGCTGGCGGCGGCCATCAGTTCATAAATCGACGTTTCCTGGACAGATCGTTTCATCGACGAGAAATGTTTCATCGACAGATCGTTTCACCGACAGCTCAGATTAGCTTATTTTTCTGTAATATGCCCCAAAGACTGTCACCGCGAAGCGGCGTTAACGGGTGGGCCAAATAGGTTATCACGCGCTCCATTGACGCGCGACGAAATGTCCCTGCGGCGTGGAATTCGAGTAACGCGCGTCATTGAAACGTGTCCATGAAACCTGTATCCGCAAAACGTTGTCCACGAAACATGTTTCCACGAAATGAAGGGTCAATAAAAAACTTGATATTCTAGCCGCCGTCGTCGCATAGTTTCTGACAGCCAAACGGAGGTGACTGCAAGGAGAATTTCGCGGATTCTGCCGTCTGTCGGGAGGACAGACACGGCCATGTTTAAATTGTTTGGGCGGCGCAGAGTACTTTTTTTTTCGCGCACGACAGGAATAATTGTTTATCTAGTACTGGCACCAGAAACATTTACCTGTGCAACCCTGAAACTTCATTTACGGCATATCAAATGATTCATTAGGTGCAGCTTCCATTCGGAAAATAATCTTTCCAGGCCACAATTGTGGCCAAGGCAGCGGTAATTTACTTTTTTGACGGAAATTAAAGGTTATTCTTTCTTTGTATTATTAATATTATTAATAATAATTGTCATAGTCATAGCCATAGTCATAGTCATTTGTATTGAAGAACATTCATGAAGGTACACAAGAGTGCGGGGGCAATAAAGCCAATAAGGCATGTGTGACGCGGCCCAACTGAACGTTATCAAGACAATTGTACAAGAATGTACGACAACAAAAGCAGTAACTGCCATACAAAAAAATCTGCAAAAGCAAGGTTGAAAACAGTTTGGGAGACAAAACAAAAAAAAAATGAAAGCCGTTTACAACTCCCTGTAACGCCGAATTAGAGCGCAGATCTTGAGGAGGAGGAGGGGAAGGTACGTAGAGGGGGCAATGCCCCTCCTGCTCTCCTGCCCTCCCTCGTTTAGGGGAAAATTTTCCGCTAGATTTAGCGGGGAAAATTTTCCGCTAGATTTAGCGGGGAAAATTTTCCGCTATATTTAGCGGGGAAAATTATCCGCTAGATTTAGCGGGGAAAATTTTCCGCTAAATTTAGCGTGGAAAATTTTCCGCTAGATTTAGCCGGAAAAGTTTTCCGCTAAATTTAGCGGGGAAAATTTCCCGCTAAATTTGGCGGGGAATTTTTTCCCCTAAATTTAGCGGGCAAAATTTTCCGCTACATTTAGCGGGAAAAATTTTCCGCTAAATTGAGCGGGAAAAATTTTCCGCTAAATTTAGCGGGAAACATTTTCCGCTAGATTTAGCGGGAAAATTTTCCGCTAAATTTAGCGGGGAAATTTACCCATGATGCGCCGTGCGGTTACGCCGACGCCGACGGCCACGGCGACGGCGACGCCAACGCCGCTCAAGCCGGAAATTGCGCCTAAGAGCTGCGCTCTAAAAGCAAGATGACAAGTACAATATGTAGTTGACACGTCCTAGGTATAAAAATCATTAGGAAGCATAACCGTTAGAAAAGCTAATATCCTATCATTGCCTTCAGCTGTCTCAGGCAGTTAGCCTGCAGAATTTCAGAACACATTATTAACGACATCTGGTACATAATATTGGCGTGTAGTCCTGCCGTTTTGAGTCCGGACAAAGGAAATTTTGAAAGTGTATTGAAAGCGAAGCGAACGAAGTGAAGGGTTTTTGGTTTAAAAACACTGACCAAAAGTGGCGTAGGACAACGGCTTGAATATATAGTGCTCGGAGACCTGGCAATATTAAATAGTTAACCAAGAGAGTACCGTCAGAAATTTGCATGCCATAGGAATCACTTTTCAGTATATTTTTTTTTTTCAAAATACAATCTATTTCGCCATGCCAGTAGCCGGAACAGCGTCGAAACACCGTAACCCTGTATGTTAATACACTATATGCAAGCGCATGAATGATTAAATTACGTACTGAAAAGGCATAAGTGGTCTGTTATAACAGGCAACAGGCACTCCTCAGTTTTGCACAAAGGGATATCAGTTGAATGTCAAGGTATTTTACACTTTCAACATAAAGAAAAGCAAGATATTTGCAAGATACGCATTTTGAGTGATCTAAAATAATGAAGAAATTCAGTCGCACGTATTTAAGAGGATTATGGAAAAAATATTTTTATCTTATTTACATTGATGGCGATAAGAATTTGTTGAAAACATTTCATGACGGTAGTCGCAGCGCATTGCATTGATCGGGGAGCATCTTCGTAATTAATATGACGCGTGACAATGACAGTATCGTCTGCATATTAATAAAGTTTGGCTTCAGAAATAAATGTATGAATATCATTAACCAACAAATTAAACCGATGTAGAGGTAGAATTGCTCTCAGGATTGTTCATGAACTTCGCGACTCTGCTGCAATTTCACGTTGTGAGCGATTTTGTAAGGTAGCTTGAAATAAATAAAAAAGCAGTCCGCAAAGCTCAAAACAATATAACTTCTTTAATAGGAGTGAATGACTAATGGAATCAAATGCTTTCGATACATCTAAGAAATAGCGCATGCTAACAAATTGGCTCTCGAAACCGGTAAGTAGCAAATCTGCAAAGTACTCGAGCAATGGGTGTGTTCCCCTCCCCTGAACAAAACAAGACAGTCTGGTTGAAATGGCATTAAAAACATCCAGAAATGACGTCTTAACATGGAACTTACGTTTTTCGAGAATTTAAGCAATAATCGGTGACACAGAAATCGGGCGGTAGTCGTCACTCTAATTTGCTGCTCCACCTTTGAATATGGGCCTTACAATGGTGGTTTTTAGTTCTTACGAAATATCGCAACTCATAATAAAATCATTAAGCATATGAAGAAGCACATGTTTCATAATCTGGTAATAACAATAGCAATAAAAATAACAGCAATAACAGTAACAATAGCAATAATAATAATATTGAATAATGAATAATACTGGATGTGATGCAGCGTCGAGCTAGATTCGATCGCCTCGCCGCCGTTTTGGGTGCCGCGGCAACTCGAGTATCACAACTTCGGGAGCGAGACATAACAGAACGGAGAAGATGAAACTCACAGCCATGCCGCGAATTCCTCGTGAAGAGCCCTATCAAAAAAACTTGCTCCGAATTAAAAAAAAAAAGAAACAAAATGCTGAAATATTGAATTGCTTGGCGGAAACGCTCAGAGCCTGAATAGTTTGCTCGTTTAGCACGTGCTGTAGAACGTGCTAAACGAGCAAGCTATCCATACTTCTCCTATAGGAGAAGAGCGCGTCGTTGGCGTCTGCTTGATTATGTGTTGTGACTCCACTGGAGTAACCGGGCATCTACTGAGCAACACGCGAGACTGGCACTCGAGTAACTTGCACCTAATCAAGACAATGCGAGGCTGGCACTCGTGTTTCTAAATTCCAAAGCATTTGAAAACAAGAGTGGCAGCTCCTCGCGTCTTGCGAATAATTTCAATATTACAAAGGGTGCCCCCGAAAATGTTTCATATCCTTCATACTATAGATATCTACCATATGTTGAAGAGCTGACATACTTCTTTGCGCCCGTGTTCGCGGAATGTGCGATACAAAAAACGTACAATATGGCCTGTTTGGAAATGATAGCAAATATACGAAATGCTTCGGACAAAAAAAGACGTGTTTTTTAGTTAAAAGATCAACTGCGCATGGTCAAACGCTTAGTTCCCGTCCAAATGTAGCGCGAGCGGCCGGAACGAGACGCACAGGTTAAAAAAAGTTTAGTGTTCTCGGAAACTTACAACGGTAAAATGGTGGCCGAAAACGCCTACGAATACATGGAAGTATCCAAGAGCATGGGGGCGCTGCCGAGCACAATGATCATAAACACGCAATCGCAAATATATGGTTGTGCTAGTCGAAAAAAAAATACGTGGACAGGAAGGTATACATGACGTTTCGGGTGGACGCCCTTCTTCAAGAAGGGCGTCCGCCCGAAACGTCATTTATACCTTCCTGTCCACGTATTTTTCGAGAAGCACAACCATATATTTGCGATTTCGCGAATACAAGAACCTGAATGGCGCAAACTACGGAGAATGAGCACCGTTTTCCCATTGAAAGTTTTGAGAAAATCACTTAACTTTTGAATAAGATAATGGTTAGTTCTGAAACTGGAGCCTGGTACGGACCGCTAGCGTTACATTTTATTTGGCGGGACACTGGGCTTTCGGCGATTGATTTTTGCGGTGAAAAAATCCTCGGCCCTTTGTTTTGTGGCACGCTGTAGATAAGATGTCGCCTGTTAAGCCTGCTAATATCTAAGCCTCGTTAATTATGATCTCGCAGAAAAACACGCACCTTGAAACCTGCAAAGACGCTTTGATTGGATGTGCTTTTAAAGAGTTTGGATGCAACGAGGAAGTGAGTATATTGTGTTTCGCAACATAAACGTATGTTATAGTGCCAATACTTTAGCTGGATTAAGACACGTATATACATATATAAAATATTTCTTGTCATTCATTTCCAACAAGTCTATTTCTTTTTTAGTCATTCATTTTGCCTTCAGTTTATACGTCTGAAGATAAGCGCTCGTACTTTCCTTAAACCCCCACAAATATGTGAAAATAATTTAGACTAATATACGTTGCTATGGAGAAAGCATATGGCTAAATATAGTGTTTTTCGGTTGTCGGCACACCAAAAATGCTTGTAGTTAACGAAGCACATAGCATAGATCAGTTGTCGGGTCAAATGGGGCAAAGCGCCTATCTATAATAAAGGACAAGCATCTTATAGCTTGCAAATAAATTCAACCCCAACTTGAACTTTATTGTTTCTTTCCAGGGGAGAGGGGGAGGGAGAGAAAAAAGCAGACTGTTTTCGCTTGACAGATTCTTCTAAACTCACACACGTTTTGATACTCTGTCTAGGGAAACCAAGTGACTTTGTTAAGCTGGGTGTGTAGGAAAAAATGGGATGGTAGTTGTTCTCCGGAAAACTTTTCAATGGACAGTTTATTTTCCTATTCTTCGCTTATTTTTATATTGCTAATGCGTATCCACTAGATATTGCTCATATTACAAGCTATTTTCAACAACCGTTTTAAGGCCCCAAGGAAAGAGATGCGGGAACATGAGAAGGACCCACACAATGCACTTCTTAATCAAGTGATCCTTGTGAGTATACGTTTTTTTTCTACAGCGAAGCTCTTTATGGTTACGCTCCCGTGGATCTTTTGTGTGCGTCAACAAAAACTCAGAGGGCTCGTATCAGCCTCTCTTTGTCGTCTGTCCAAACTCTTGCGTGCCTAGTTTCCTTTCCTTCCGCCTGGTGGCGGTCCCGTCGCGCGTGTCTCTTTCCTCCGGCTCCTCGGGGCGGCGATAGTCTTTGACATGTGTGTGCGTACATTTCGTCACAATGACCACCGATCAAGACAATAAATGTGTTCGTACCTTTGTTCAAAATACCGTGCCACGTCTGTGTCGTGTGCTAAGCAGAATCGCTGGTCATCCACCTTCACAGAGTGGAATGGCTCATAATTTGTTTCTGTTGGGTTCCTTGTATAGGCGGTTAGTGGTGTATCTAGAGCACTCGTATACGGGGCGTTACGCGAGCCGTTGGCCAAATTGCATCCGCGAAAAGTGCGCATTGCACTGAAAGCGTTTTCTCACGTTGGTGTTCGCCAAGAGGCATATATAAAAGAACTATAAGAACGTCTGGTATAAGTAAGTTCTTGATAGCGTTCCAGTAATAAACTATTTAAATACTAAGTTTCACGTAATGGTTTCATTTATACTCTTCCCTTGCATCATCGAAAACCACGAAATCAGCGGGCTTTACTCAGTTTGAACGCATTTCTGGGTTTCGGTTTTCTGTCGGAGTGCGTGTTCGCGCCTGAGGTTCTGCTGCCCGTGACCCAAGCGCGCGACTATCCTATCGTCTATCTCTCTCGTAGAGGGACAAGTGAGGTGCGAGTCGGCGAACTAAAACGCTGTGCTGTTTGAATGACGATACAAGAATACGCTTTGATCCTTGGGTTCACCTGCACCATTGGAAGAATGCGTTTCGGGACAGGTTGGTTGCGCACTTTGGCCATGGCGGACCAAGACCGCTGTCCATGAAATGTCTTAATAAAGATAATTTTTAAAAAAGCGAACATTTAAACGCTTCCAAACTGAGTGTTTTCCCGAACGCTGTAAAATGCTTTCCATACCATATGGTCCTGGAGCGAATATGCGGCGAAGAACCGACAAACTTCGCCTGGAGGAGCGTTCGCTAAGCGCGCGACGCGACAGACACTATTTCGAACCGTATGCGAGTGAACACGGCCGGGCGAAATTCGTGTCTTTATTCGCTCTATAGAGTTAGCCATTAGTTGTTTCTGATGGTGTCCACAAAGTTTCTATTTCAATAAATAATTTTAAATTTACTCATAATAGGTTTATTACTTCAAGGTAATGACAACCTTACTACACCGAACGTTATTCATTTTCCTGAAAAGGCCATTTGGTAGACACCAATACGACATAAACCTTTCTTTCTGTACGGTGTGTACTTTTTGCAGGAGTAGCGATTGGTCCCGCCTTTCGAGAAATAGAATTTGTATAGCATTTCACCTATTCTTGGTGTCAACTTTCGTCTTTCCTCAATCTCGGGTTGCCCCAAAATGTTCAGTATACACCAGCTCACCTGCGCCCTTACGTTCTGTTCTGAGAGTATAGGTGCGTGGTACTGATGATTCACATTTGCCAATTTCTTTCAAGGAGCTTCAAGAAAGAATCGAGAACCTGGAACGGCCGCTCACCGCCCTCGTTAAAAAACTTCGTAATGCGCATTCGGTGGAAACCAGTCAATGATCGTCGACCGAAAGAAATTTCGCAGTGCAATGTTGTGCCAGGAAAATTGTCGATATGAAGGGTATTGTGAAGGTCTTCAAATATCTAGCGGTGGTTCGATTTTTTGGGGGGCAACACAATTGTTTTTTTCTTGCGGAAAAATATTTGACAAAATAAAGTTGTAAAGCGTTCTCAGTGCTTCGATCTGTCTTCTGATGAGCTCGCGTGAAAGTAGTAGCTTTGTGGTGAATTCGGCTACTTCACGCTGACGGGGCTCCGTGTCAGCAACCACGGTTCACGCGGAAAGCACATGCCGTTGGCTTTTGGCACCAGCTAGCACGGACCCCGGCCAAAGGTATGAAATACGACGGGAGAGGAAACAGAGAACCACCACGACCAAGCCTGCACTATAGGCTCGACGACCAGGCTAGTGGTTGGAGCGGACGCTAGTTTCGTCCGCACATAAGTTGGCGATTTATTATTAAGTTTGATCAGCTATATGACATTAGAAACTAAATTAGTTTTTAAAGCAGAAAAGGAACGATGTTGTATTCTAGACTGAGCTTGTCCAAACGTTCGGGCTAAAAGGACGGGTGAGATAGAAATCCTGTGTTGCATTCTAAAAAAAAAAAAAAGTAAGTGAAAAGAAAAAACAATTTCTAGATAAGCATTAAATGCAGATATTTAGATTACGGTAAAAATTAAAAAAAAATATTCTTGGGTGTGTAAGGATCGACGAGGGCTCTGCGGGTGGGCCGTTAGCACCAGGGAGATTTGGCTGGGGGGAAAGCGTTGGCGTAAACACTCCCCGTGGTCGGCGACCTCGAGAGACAGGCGTACTTTACGACGAGAGGTTCGGAACGCGCGTTTTCTGCCGAGAATCGGAGCGTGCGTTTCGGGCCGAGAGAACGCGGTGGCTCTGGCCGGCACCGTTTACACTACGCGTTTACATCGGTGTAGTCTTTCTCGCCCGCGTGTGGGGGGTCACGGCAGAACGGCAACGTCAGACCGCGTCTGGCAGAATGAATGACGGGATGACTCACTTAGTCGGCGCTATCCACACCGGGTCGGCTGTCTGCTTTGCATTGCGAGAAATAGTTTTGCTTACATCCGAGCCAGCCAGACCTTTGGCCGTGAGATGTACGCAGACCGTGGGTTCCCACGCGGGAATATAGGCAATTTTTATATGGCGAGAAAGTCAGCTGATTGGTTGTGGCCTTTCGGCCAGTGGGAAACGCCTGTCTGACGACGCGTCGAGGACTTGCCGGTCCACTAAAAGGGGACGGACCAACAAGTGACTTTGAGGGGAAACTCAGCAAGTGAGTTTAGTTCGTGCTGGGGCTCGAGAGCTGACGCTCCGTAATCGAGTCAGGTCGTGGGATTCCGAGGGACTTTGTCCCCGTAATCGGGACGTAATCCCACGAGCCAGCCAACTCCCGAGCTTGGATAAGCTAACACCCGACCGCCTCCTTCCCAACCCCGTACAGGGGAAGTTATCATTTCGCAGTGTTGTTTATCTTTGTATTTTCATCCGCTACCAAGGTATTAAATTGTTTATTGAAAAGTAACTCCCGAGTCCAACTAAGTTAGTCGTCGACGGCCAAGGGAAGCAACTACGTCTCCGGCAAGACCCGCTCAGCTTCCCACAACGAAGTCCGTCACCCCATCCGGACCTGGCAACCCGGACGGTGCAAGGTGACCAAGCAACGAAAGAACCCGTACTGGTGGATACATACATTTTCTTTTAAAATGCGATATTTAGGTAATGATAACAATACGCAATTCTATTAACTCTTTTCGCAAGACGAATCAAGGAGCATGCAAACTTTGGCCTGTTCAGACGGTGCAAAAGACCAAGGAGAACGGTAGAACTGATTGCGACAATGTGCTGTAGTTATTACACAAGACACAGTACGGTATACAAGAGACCGTAACGGAATTTTAACACTTCACAGATATTAATGGGACTAAAGACTTGACGGTGATGACAATGTGCAATAAATATTTTGGACCCGCTTCACGGTGCAGTTCCCTCGTTCTTTCAAGTTTTTTTTGTGTGTGTGTGTGTGTGTTTTGTGCGCGTCGGAAAATCATTTGTTTTCGCGCTTTTTTTGTGTGTGCTTTTTGTTTCGCGCGCGCATTTTTGGTTGGAAGCGGGCCGTGGGCCGGGCGTCACTGCAAAGACCAGCAATCAGTCGCGGGTCGGTCGGAATGACTCCGAGGGCCGGATTCGACCGACGGGCTGGGGTTTGAAGACTCTGATCTAGATGCAAAAAAGAGCATAGACATCTGTACGAATTCAGCCTTTAATAGTTTCCGATTAGTACTGTACAACAGCTGTGTTGCCGAGTTTTATTTTTTAATACAATAAACAAATAAATTATTACCGACTCTTTTATACTGGTAGATACTGTACATTTGATTACGAATATTTCTTGGCGAAGCGTGACGGCAATACAAAGAATGCAACGATGAAAACTCAGGATTGGCCATCAGTGTTATCAGGTAAGCAGTGAAATGTAATAGAAGTTTAACTCGAATTCAATGATACACTTTTTGAAGTATCGAAATAAAAAATTAAATACGTTTACAAATCTCTCCAACACGAAATTAGACCACAGCTCTTGAGGAGGAGGAGGGGAGGGATATTCACCTCCTCCTCCCCTCCTTTCCTCCTCTCCTCTCCTCCTCCTGCTCTTTCCATCCTCCTCTCCCTCCTTTCCTTCTTTCTCCTATTCCTCATCCTTCTTCTACTTCCATCCTCCTTTCTTCCTCCTCCTCCTCCGTACCTTCCCATCCTCCTCCTCCATACCCTCCCCTCCTCCCACAGTTTCCCCGCTAAACTTAGCTAAACAATTTACGGCACGTGACTTAAACATCAATTCCATTTCTCGCTAAATTTAACAGAATTGAATTGCTGTTGAGGTCACGTGACGTTAATATTTAAGCTACATCCAGCGGAGAAACTGAATTTGTTCATAGTGACGTGACACCCAATCATGTGACGTTATTTCCCCGCTAAGTTTTGCGGGGAAACTGAATTAGTGTTGTGGTTACGTGACGTCAATTTTCCCGCTAAAATCTAGCGCAGAAATCGAATTTGTTCATAGGGGACGTGATACCAAGTCATGTGACGTCATTTCCCCGCTAAATTTAACGGGGAATTGAACTGGTGTGGAGGTCACGTGACGTCAATTTTCCCGCTAAATTTAGCGCGGTTACGGCGACGGCAACGTTGACGCCACTCAACCCGGAAACGGGCGCCTAAGAGCTGCGCTCTAAATGCTGGCGAAGCAAAGGTGGTCTTATGTGCATTTCTTGAGCTATTCCCGAGTTACCCAGTTTTTATAAAACCCGAGTAAGAAAAAATGAAAGGGTTTACAAATACCAGTAACGCGAAATTAGAGGGCAGCCCTTGAGGAGGAGGAGGGGAGGGTGCGGAGGGGAGGGTATGCCCCTCCTCCTCCGTACAATTCAGATTGGTGTTGAGGTCACGTGACGGCCGTTTTCCCGCTAAGCCTAGCGGAGAAACTTAATTTGTTCATGGGTGACGTGACACAGAGTCATGTGACGTCGTTTTCCTTGCTAAATTTAGCGGTAAAACTGAATCGGTGCTGAGGTCACCTGGCGTTAATTTCCCCGCTAAATCTAGTGGAGAAAGTGAATTTATTCATGAGTGACGTGACACAAAGTCATGTGACGTCATTATCCCGCTAAATTTTGCGGAAAAAATTGACATCACGTGACCTCAACACCAATTCAATTTCCCGCTAAGTTTAGCGGGGCGGCTACGCCAACGCCGATGCCGACGTCGCGAAACCCGGAAATGGGCGCCTAAGTGCTGCGCTCTAAAACAACTTTGTGAGCCAATTGATTTTAGAAAGCAGTTATCGTCAACATATGGCGTTCCTAACGCGCATGATAACGGTTGACCAATGATCATTGATTGAGATGTTCAATAATCTCTTAACTCAGGCGCTCTATATTTTTTATTGCCGCTTGAGACTTCACCCGCAGAAAGTACCCCCTAGAGTACATCACGACCGCAGATATCTAAAGATCACGCTATTGTTGGGTGACAAACTATCATGTATAGACCGACGCTCTGTTTACAAACAAGCCCGCGCTTGCCCAGTAACCAGATTCCCGTGAGGCGAAGCTTCTGCGCATGCGCCGTTGCGACAACAGCGCCACCGCAGAAGCGTGACGCCAGAGCCGCGTGTTGGTCTATAAAGTCGTAGAAAGTCAGATAAAAAACTACGAGCTTTAGTTTGACGTTGGTGTTTGTTTTCGTCCTCAATTTCTTTGCTAACTTTAAGAGGTATATCCGCGGTAATGTCCACGCTATCGGACAATCGGAGCCTGATAAAAATAAAGAAAACAAAAATAACAACAGTGATATCTCACTAATGTGGGCACGTCCGGTCACCCCCCAAAAGCACCCACAACAAGAGTTTTCCATAATACCGAGACAAAAGTGCTTGTATTTACCTAGTTTGACCCCGAAAAGTCTGTCCATATATCGGGATGTCCGTATTAACTCGGTTCGTAATTAGGAGGCATGACGTAGTTCCAGGGAAACCGTACATTTTCAATAATCCTTAATGTCATTGCACAATCAGCCATGAAACAAACCAAAAAGGAAACAAATGCGACAAAATAATTTACATACTCAAAAGTGGCTTGAACCTCGCAAGATTGCCTAAATTCTTAAAGATAAGAAAACGTTTGGCGATTGTTCATTCCCCGTGTAGCCGCAGGGTGACATAATATTGGGTCTCACGTAAATCCCTACTTTGATTGGGACCTTGGTGTACATGCGCCAGTGTAACTAGATCAACGCAGTTACGACACTGCCCATAGACGCTGCTTCTGCTAGCAGTACCCGTCTCTCCCCCCAAGGTTCGCCTCTCATCGCTCGACGCGCCACCGTTTTGGGGATGGATGCTATGGTAGCTACAGTCTACTAAAGTTCAGGCTCTAGATGGCGCTTCACCGTAACGTCTCCTGGAGTAACTTGTGAAGCAGACTATCGCAAAGGTCAGAGATTTTTTTTACTTTTAAGTATTGCGAGAGAAGTGAACTTCGCTCTTGCAGGGGACGCAACGGGCGCGACGGCATAGGAGCGGTTCACCGCCTATGCACCGTCGTGCGCCTCTCGGATTCCACAAAAGCGCGCGTGTCCTGGCTTGGTCGTCGTGGCTCTCGTGTCGTCTGCTTGCTCACAGACGCTTTGAAATTGCGCTCGCGTTGTAAAAATAACGCAATTACAGATATCTAGGTGGCACACACAATGTCTGAAGGTTCAAGAAACTTCCTGCTAGTCGTCATACTTCTGTACAAGATCTACTTTTCGCGAGCGCAAAGCGAAACGTATGCACCACACACGGCGCTGCTCGAAACGGCTTCGCCTCGAGCGAAGTAGTCACATCATAGGGAATGAGACCCCTTCTCCGCCGATGAGGAGTTGGTGGCGAACGGAGAGAAAAGGCGATAGTCTGGCTCCGCCATTTGGGTATTCTAGCGTCTCCGAAGATTACAGTTTTGAATCACAACTTGTGGATGGCGCTGCGATCGACTGATGGTGACCTTTGGGAGGAGAGGGGGGTTCGTTTATTCGCGAAAGTTCCGCAACCACGGTGTCCGCATGTAAGTTGATCCAGTTGGCTTCCGTGGCCTTCGCTTTCGCGTTATCACAGCTTTGATAAGAGCGTCAGTCGAGGTGGGAGGCGGCGTCAGACAACTTCCTGTTTCGTGCAGTGCCTGCAATGGCTTCCAAGGGACGTACGAAGGCGTAAGTAACCTCTTTGTGCGCTACGTTTTTGTGTCGGGAAGAGATACAGTTTTAGTCGGGGTTCGAAAAGGAACTAAGAAAGTTTTTTGTTGTTCGTTAAATTTGCAAGATTTTAACGATACTCACGCGATATGTGTACTGGGCGTGGCCTTCCAGCGTAGTTACATAAAAGAGAGGAGTCATTCACTATTCGTTTGACAAAGCCAGTGTCGTATAGAAGTGCAGTGCGTTACTAGAGGTAATAAAGTTGGGCTGTGATGGTGCCTCCATATAGCTGTTCGAACCAACTTTGAGGGGGCGGCAAGCCTCTGTAGTTTGACACTCGTTTTGTTTTTCTCGTTAACTATTGTGGAGCATAAACGCCATCGATGGTCGTCTCTTGTCGCCTTTAATCATAGAACGTTTTGTTGGGGGCGTTTTTCATTGAGTGCTGGGGCCAGGTATAATAGGGTCTTGCTTCGCACCGTGTTAGAAGACATGTAGACCACAGGAATCCGTTTGAATTTGTGCGAACCTATTTTTAAAATATTTAAATACTTTTCTAGCGTATTGATTTGTTAGATAAAAGAGGCCTTAGTATTATCTTAGCATTGCATAAAACCTTGCAGAACCCATTCGATGTTCTAGCTATGCCCAGTGCATTACGCAGGAATGCATTTATGATCAAGTGCGTCAGTCTAGGTCACTGTCGCAATGTAGCAATAATTAACAAAAATATTAGCAATGCTTTATTGATTTTGTGCTCCAGAAAAAGTAGTCGGTCACAGTCTGGTGGCACATACAAAGAAAGCTATACCAAAACAAAATATGCTAACGCATCGCTATTAAACACGAAACATCTTGAATAATGTTTTCTATTTTTTTTTTTGAGGGGGAGCAATAAAGTTTTTTTAAACTCAAACTACAACAGCAACTATTTCAATTTTGACGGCAGTCAATAGCGAGCGCATCAAATAATTGAACCAGTTTGCAAGAATATTGCGAGTGTTTTTGCGATATTCATAGACCAATATCCCCCCCCCCCTTCTTTTTTTTTTTGTTGCTTGATCCCGAATCTACACGCCGAACCGGCGGCCCATATCCTGACTATGACGCCTACAATAATTAACCACACTTGTTGCTATCCCAACAGCGTGACGTTGATGAAAAGGCAGACTGCAGTCAGTCGAGATTACGAAGCGGTAATCACCATGGCCGAATACATATAAAGAAAAATTAATGTTTGGGACGGCTTCCTGCCCCGCTTTTGCATTCAGGTTTCAATAGCTCGGTTTTACGACAAGACTCTAGCGCAACTGGTGCTACGATTCAATGGAAGCAATCAAGAAGCGAGAAAAAAGTGCCACGTCGCGGCGCGCGGCGTCGTCTTTGTGCGTTTTGCTATCACGGCTAAACTAGAATCACTGTATGGGTTCCCAGAGTAACGAAACTCCGAAGGTTCGTTCTAGAACCGCGGCGCGACGCTGAAACCGAAACCATGGCGCCGCCATCTTGGGTCCACTCGTCGACGGGGGTACGAAAGCAATAGTGACATGCATTGGAACGTGTTGAAGGAGCTGGTTCATTCCGCGATACACGGAATGATCCAGCTGTAATCGGCACTCACCTCACAAAGCTTACTTGTTGCAGTGGGCTCGAAATCTTTCCGTTTTACTATGGCCAGCCAAGCATTCTTCCTCCGTCTTGCAGTTGCGTTCTTTACAAACGAGATCCGGAAGAGCCTCTTTCCATCCTCCAACCTGCCGCTGCACCCGAAAGCGCAACAAGCAGACATTGTGCCGTCAAGTACACAACCTCCTTGTTTTTGACGTCTGTAACCGCGTAGAAAAAACTGCGCGTAAACGCGCGTTCGATGAGCAGTTGTTTGCTGGACCCAAGATGGCGGCAGTTCGAGCCGCTTGAAGCGCTGATGGAGGTGAGTCTAGCGGTGCTTGTCACGTGATCGCTACCGTCCAATGATGCTCACCAAGCAAAACATGATTGGCTAGAGTGAGTATATGTTGTCGGCAAAACGGAAAAAGAAAAGGAATGCGTTAATCTGGGAACCCATACAGTGACTCTAGGCCACGGTGTAAGATATATTCTTTAGGTGAGGACACGGCGGGGCTGAACGCGCGGCGCGAGGAATCATATAGCGTTCGTTCGACGGGAATCCGAACGGCTGCATCATTCCGCGGCCACCGTGCCCGCGGCTGACAGTGTCGCCGGCGGCCAAACGGCGAAACTGCGTGAAAGCGAAAAAAATTATCTCGTTGCCGTGACACCCCGGTGCCGCAATTTCGCCTGTTCAGCGTCTGCCCCAATAATATCCGCATAACAATAGACCGATCTCACCAGCCAGTTTGACTACGCCACCGCTGCCGCAATGCATCGAGGGAGCTTTAGTCTTTCTGCACGTGCGACAACCTCGCTGGAGCTCTGCGCGTATGGAGCATGAGGCTGCACGAGCCGTCTTTTGCACTGCTTCCTGCCTCTGCGAACTAAAGTTGTGGCGGCGTCACGCATGCGCCGAACGCTTGGTCAGATCTGGTCTATTAAGAGTCCCTTTGCACGTTTTTGCTTCGTTTCGAATTGCGACGGAGACATTTGGAACTCCAGTCGCCATACGCTACATGAAATGAAGATTGAAGAAGCAGTGTGCGGCGTTTGACCACGCGTTTGACACGGCTTCAAAGCGCTGACAATGAGCCGGAAATGCTTCGTTCAGAACTGCAACTCAGATCACCCTAGTTGCAAAGAAAAGGTCAGTATGTTCAATGGGTCCCATCCGACCCCACACGTCTGGAAGCGTGGGCTCAAGCAACTCCTCGCAAGCACCGTCCGCTTGGCCCTAAAGATTTTGTTTGCATCAAGCATTTCACCAACGACATGATTGTGAAAGGACGATACTTCGCTTTGCTGTAGAGATGTTGTCCCCGCGATGTTTTGCCAAGAAAATATGAATCCCAACATTAGGTGTTTAGTGTCTGATGCTCACGAGCCTGAGACCTAGAAAGGGATGAAATTCCAGGGAAGCGCCGGAGGAGGAGGAGGAATAAACGTCTTTATTGGTCTTCAAAAGCTAGCCCATCTGGCTAGGGGAGGCCGAAAGCCCCACCCGGGGTAAGGGTGCAGGGGGCCCGGTTGCGGACCTGCCTGTCCCTCAGTTCCCGAGCCTTCTGAACGGCCCTTCGCTGTCCTTCCAGTGTCGTATCCTTGACTCCGGCGTCCAACATCTCAGGCAACGTTCCAGGCGCGCCTACCGGACTGCAGTCCCACAACACGTGCATGACCGTAGCCTTTTCCCCACATATAACACACGCATCCGTTCTGTACACGTCCGGAGCCACATACCGGCCCAACACCGGCGTGAAGATGCATTTCACTTGAAGCTGCCTTAGAAGGACGGCTTCCTCTCTGCTTAGGTTCTCGTGCGGAGGGGGATACACCCGCCGCGCTTCTCGTTTCGCCAGGGAAGCGCCGACACATACTCGCTTAGCCCGTTTGAATACCGCGCCAAATGCATCTGTTTTAGTGTCTTCATAAAACTTCCCTCGCTGCCGTTGAGCCACAAAACTGAGACAAACCACAAATTTATGCCTAAGCAACACACATACTACAAGTGCCGGGTTATAAGGAACGCACCTCATGCACAATACGACTTTAGAAAAAAAAAAAGAGTTTCCCATTCAAAAGCGCAGGAGACGAGGCCCGCCGACCCACGAGTCGACGCGTCATCTGCCGGCGTCGCTTGAAACCATAGGGAGAGAGTGAAAGAGAGAGAGAGTGAAAAGCGAACTTTATCGGCACGTCGCGAGGAGCGCGCTGTCCTCAGCTGAAGAGTATTATCTTACACCGTTCTCTAGGCTAAACCAATCACGCATAAAAACAGCAATCGCAAAGACGCCGTGCGCCGTGACGATGCACTTTTGGCACTAACCAAGTATTCGCGACTCCAGCGAACTATAGAGGGCGCGCTGCTCAGGCAAAATGACGAACGAAAGGAGGTCGTTTTCGTCGTTCAGCACGCGGACCACCACAAATTCCTGCACTGCAGCATAAAATCAGTGTTACATTTGAAAGCAAAGCGATTTTTCGACGGTAGAAACCTTCTTCTAGTCATTGCGTAGGAATGACACGGCGCAATCATAAAAAATAATTACTGGAAACGATGTTTGTTTCTATGCTGCCTACGAGAACCAAGCAGCGATAGCAGACGACGGAGTCGAAACGACCTCCTTTCCTGAGCTTCTCGGCGCTGCCGCTACGCGGCGTCGATTTCGCTGGAGTCGCGAATAGCCCTACACAAACGACACGAGAACTGAATTATAGACGTCTCAAAGCCAATATACTTCTCGCTGATTTTTTTTTTCATTAGGTCGGTTTACCATAACGACTGGTTACAAAACTGCAATTGCAACGTGACCCCTGAAATGAATAGATAGAAAGTTAGCTAATCGTTTTAGTCAATTCGATAAATAATCAAGCGGCAATTCTTGATGCATGCAAACGATAGCGTCCTTTATATTTTTAAGCACGACTCTGAGAAAAGACTATAGTGTACGCACGCAAATTTTAGGGGCAGTTCAAACACGGGGCGCCTTAAATGCTTTTATATTCGTTAGTTTGATTGCGCGTTCCGTGGCATAACACAGTAAAGTGGTTTCTGCGTCTTCGCGACATCTCGTGATGACTGTGAGATAATTTACATACTACGCCGAAGGTCTCACGAAAGTAATCAAAACTTAACATCGTGGGATTTTTTTTTTTTATACAGCGTATTGAAGAACTGAGGTTGAAGTTTTTCAGTTCCAGGAAAGAGAGCTTGATTTTCAAAGTGGAACACATGGAATGGTCAAGCACACAGTATTACATCCACGGAACAAGTATTCCAGAGAAGATGAGGTGCCACGGATGTGGCTGTGTCTCCAATACGATATATCCCCTGGAAAATAAATGTCAAGGACATGGACTTTGCAGAGATTGCAAAGAAACTGATTTCGCTTGCCACTATCATCGCGACCACGTAACAGCCGAGGCGGTGGGTACGATGTCATGGTATTTTTGTTTATTTATCATTGAGATTGCGAAAAAAAAACAAAAAAAAACACGGGTGGGCACAAAAATTGAAAAGCTAAAGATTCTCCTATATGGTCTGAAACCGAAAGAAAGAAACGCGAACGTGCGGTAACCGTCAGAGCTCGTACTGGAATAATTAGCAGGCAGGCGCAAAGCTAACTGCATTTGTGTCTATTCACTGTTCGAACAGAATCGATCAAGAACGCCGGATGCCGGCATTCGGCATTCTAACATGTATGGAGACAGACTGCCAGCTTTGCGACGACGCACTAATCATTCAAGTCGGAGCTCGGTTTCCATCCGAATAAACCTTTTCCACATTATCCAAGCATCAATAAGAATGCTGTAACGTCGTTACTTAGAGGTAACGACGTTAGAGTAATCCGTGTTTTTGCACAAGACTGTTATGAGAGGCGTTGCATTTGATCAAAGTATGGTCTGCTGATAATGAGGAATTTTATGCCTTCCTTATGTATGGTACATTAAACGTAGACACTGCTTAACCATGCGGAAAGTGTCTTCTTCTTGTGGTGTCGCAGACTCCTCCTCAGCAAAAACTGTTACCGCATATTTCACCCGCAAGAGTGGATGCTCTTTGATTCTGACACCATGCCTGCCGTACGACAAGTGCAGCAAAGGAGTACATGATACATATGCGTAGATAATTAAAAATGATAAATATCTGTCCTTTGATTTCAGCTACGGAATGCAGTTGGGCAAACAAATAATGCTGCCAAAAAACTTGGGATTCTGTGTCTCTTTTGCGGATCTAAAGAAGGTTTTTTGAACTTAAAGGTAAGTCATGAAACTATTGTAAGAATAACGGTCATGATTGGTATAGCATAACCTTGATATACATTTTTGCCAATAAAACTATATAAATATAGAAAACGTCCCAACAAAAAAAAAAAAAGGTTTTCGTGCCCCCAAATTTAGTTTCATAAAAAAGGTTTACTAATCAAATGCTAGCACAGAAATGCTCCCAGCTCCAGGTAGATTAGAGTTTTAAAAAAGTTATATCTATTTACGTATTCATGAAAGGAGCTGTGCAACGATTTTAACGCTGAAAGAATTAGCATCTTCTACTTTTGACACTTTTTATCTTCTCACAAAAAACAGAAAACACAACTCCTTCCTTCGAAATGTTGCGAGTGCGCCGCGTAATCGCGAGGCAAAAATTATAATATTTTCCGACCTGCAGCCGCGAGCGGCGACCATAAGAAACACGCGGCGTGATGTCAATGGGAGACTTGTAAAAATATAGGAAGTTGTGCAAATACCTGCTCGATAAAAGGTAATGTTTCTATAAACCTTTTCGTCCCAACATAAATATAAATGCTTCAAAAACCTGGTATCATCGACAAAACTTTTATTTTATGGAGTGTTAGTGGCGCCATCTATCCGAGGTCAACAAAAGCGTCAGCCCCTCTGCTACCGTGAACAGCCGCCAGAAGTCGGAGGGAGAGGGGGGCAGAGCAGGACGGGGGTGGCCAAACCCGGACGAGACTTTCCTCCTTTCGCCATGTTGATCGCGCTGCGCAAGCACTAGGTCACATGGTAGCGAGCGGGTGAGTTCTCGCTGCTCACTCATAGCTCTAGAGAGGGAAGCTTCTCCGGAACCCCGCGCGTCCTCCTTTCACGTCACAGCGGACGTGACTCGATAGACGGTGAAGGAGTTGAGAGGTGCCGAAAACCTGAATCTTTGTCAATGTTTTAAAATTAAAACTAGGACATGCAGGCAAAAGCGTTTTTTTTTGTTCTTTACTTCAGAAAGGGCAAGACACCACCTCCCAAATTATTTAAGCAAACCATTGAAATTTTTTCACAGCGCCTTCAAATACTTTCTTGTAGATGTTAGTTAAAAATGGCCTACAACGTAACATCTGATATAGCGTGAAAGTATTGTAAACTTTGTCGCGCGATCAATAGCTGCAACGATCAAGTCAGGTTAATTGGAATACGTGAAAAAAAAAGTTATGAGAAGTGTCGAATCTCGCTTTCGCACACTTTACATTTCGGTTATGACCCGTACGATGGTGGAAGGCTCTCCAGATGTAGGATGCGTGATGATCTTCTCGCAAATTATAAACAAATTTGTAAAAAAAAAAACTGATAGCTTGTTAAGTTTGCTATGGCCAGAAAGGTATGAAAAGGCCGGCGCGGATTCTTAGAAATTTGATGCGCTGGAACGAAGAAACAATAATCTCAGTACTTTAACGGGTTCCTGAATTGAATTAGAGTTTGATTGAGTTCAATAGACCTCTTCCGAAAGATTGCCCGGTGTTGGCAGCTGTGGAATCCCTGCACAATGGCAGATCAAAAAATAATAATAAACCACAACGTCACAGCACACTTTGTGCGTTTGGTTGGATTAGATGGTTAAAACACACCCACATCATTCCGCTTTAGCGTAGCGAATGCTGAATGGGAGGCGACCTCCATTCCACTGTTCGCTCTGCTAAAATGAAAAGGTGGGAGGAATTTCCACTTTACTCTTAACCTGTCCCCGACTATAGCGTTGGCGGCACTCCGACGTTTGCTATGTTATAGAATGACTTGCACGATCCACGATGTCAGTTGTTCTACCATTATGTAGTGGTTCCAACCCTCTAATACTAAACACGTGACATTCGAAAGGGGTTTTTGAATCATTTATAGGAGGCATAGAAATGCTAGTTTCATTTAGACATACATCAACCAAGGAAATTTTGTGCGCGTTCGTAAGGTACGGACGCGTTTTACAGCGAAGCTGTATACGGCTAGGGTTCTATAGATTTTTGGTATCCGTGTGCAGAAAATTGCATGTAAAAGCGCTCCATTGTATGGAAATGCATATACGCCCGGTCAACTCGACATCCGTTTTGATAAGGAAAGATGTCGAAATGTGTGATAACGGCGATACATCCGAGAACAATGGGCCTTCTCCCCCTCTAGTCGGGTGACGTCACTGCTTTAAAGGCATCATTTGTATAGATTTAACTTTAGCAAAAAATCTCACCAAAGTTGTAATGGAACACATCACTACCGTTTCAAAATGATGTATATATACTGTAAATAAACATTTGATGAAGTGATTTTCGTGTTTTTTTGTGAAACATTTGGTGAAGTGCTTTTGTGTTTCTGGGTGAAACATTTGTGTTGGTGCTCTACAGCTTCGCTGGCCAACCACCTTCACAGAGTGGAATGGCTCACAGTTTTTTTTATATATAATTAATGTCCACCTTAGCGGGTGGGACATTTGTTTTTTTATAGTATCAATCAAACCCGGCCAAAACCTGTTTTTTAACGCTTGTTTAAAAACACATTTTATTATTTAGTTTAATTATTACTTTGTCTTTTTTAGGATCATATGTATAAAGAACACTCTCGGGAGCTGGGCGATATTCTCAAGAGTTCCCAGATGACAGAATACGAGCAAGAGGTGAGAAAATGTTTTTAGTTGTAGAAGTGTGATGTGTATTGCAGTTGAAGGATAAACGTTACTGGAACTCGATTTGGTTCGCCTTTATTATAATGAAAAGAATAAGTACACACTTTCTGAAATAGATATCTAAACTATATTTGAGGAGAATGATAAAGAAAATAACATCCGTATCTACACGGAAATTTTAATTACGGCGGATATAATTACTAAGCAAGCATTAAAAAAAATCACGTGGTTAAGACTTGAGATTTTTCTGGTTTTGCAACGATGCGGGAGGTCCTGATTTCTTAACTAGATAAGATTACCTCCGCCATGATGGAATGAGAGCTAAGAAATTTGATACATACTAAACAAAAGCTACGCATCCCGCTCACTTGAATTACATCAAGGCTCAGTGCAGGGCTGCATTTGAGCAGCAATATTCCTGGCGTTGCTTGAGAATGTAGAAACAAACACAGCGATGTTGATTCACGTTATGTGGGATGCAGAATGCATATCCGGACTTCCACAAAAAATATGCCTCTAGAAAAAAAGAAGCGTGACGAATTTGATTTAGTGTGCTTGTTGAAAATTACATTCCTTTTCTTAAAGGTCATAATTCCCCGAAAGAACAAAATCGATATTCTTTTAATCGAGAAAATAAACTACGCAACGTCGACCGCTCGGTTCCGTGGCCCGCACCAGATGAGCGGTTTGTGTAAGCGAATTTCGGCAATTTGTTGTTTTTTTTTGGTCTTCGATTTTGCCGGAAATTGGCAGACCGCATACTGTAAACGACATAATTTTCGCGGGCTCAAATTTTCACGAATCGGGCCAAAGCTGAAAATTTGAAATCATTCGCGGGTTTTAATTTTCGCGAATCAAGTGTAGCTTCCGTAGCGTTTACATAATGCCCGAATTGTTTGCGGGATGCATTTTTCGCGTTTTTAGGAGATTCGCGAAATCCGCGAAAATTAGGTCCTTGCGAAAATTTAGTCGTTTACAGTATATAACCGTTTCTCAATTGATAACCAAAGTATTTTATCAAAATAAAAACAATTCATGAATTCGTTATATTTTCAACTTACGCCGGCCGCGAGGATTCCGGGAGACGACTCTCTACTAACAACGATGAAAAATCTCTACTTTTCCCTAATTGCGTACGTCGGCGGTGTGAAGGAGGACGAGCGATCAGGGAATTCGCTAAGCGGTTTTCCTGGTTGCCAGCGATCGAGATTATTTTTACGCAGCTTGGAGGTTGAAAGATCTTTTGCAATATGTAGCAGTCTCTGCTCGGCGGTAGTTTGTACAAACAGTGCTAGAAAAAACGAAATTTTACCCTTGTTTTCATGGGAGAAAAAAAATTCAATCACCGGCAGGAGTGGAGCCTCGGCCACGTCAATGTGCTTTTGCGCGAGCTGTGTGCCGAAAGAACTAGTGTCACATTAAACATTCTCACCTCTGCTCGGAATACTTTGCAGCCGCGTGCTAAGAGTTGAGTATCCTTCTGCAGTTGGAACAGCTTCAAGAGTGGCAATCGCAGATTCAAGCCGGCTGTGGCCACTAAGAACTCCGTCGAAAGAGGAACGCTAATACTATCGAAAAAAATAGTGCACATTCTAGCACGAATCGTCATTTGGTGCAATCACATTTGTTGTTCAAAAATACTTCAGTGTTTCTTTTTTTTATATAAAAACTATGTCCGTTTGAGATATCGAACCTAGCACGCGCTACTCTCGAAGTTGAAATCAAGCTGCTGATTCTTGAAAGCCAAAAGTGAAACGTCTAAAGTTCAAGTATGAGTTTAGACATGACTTTCGACACAATTCGTGTCTGCCATTACAAAGGCTTAGAAAGCAAGTGTTGAGCTCCATTAATATATGACACAGCCGTTGCGTGGTTTGATTGTTGAATGGTTGGCGTGCAATTATATCTTGTGCTTTTCTATTGCAGAGAAATATTATAGTTAATAGAAAAGTTTTTAAAACCATAAAAATAGAATTAATGCCGTTGAGATTAGGCGTCTATATTTTCCTCGGATAGATGCTGTGCAAAACCAAAACGTAATAATATAATAAATCATATATCGAATTAGCCCCTTCCCCATGTGCGCACTCGTGGATGAGTGTTTCAATGCTTTGCATTCTACTCCGACGGTAAACAAACCAAAATGTAGGGGTACCAATATTTCTTCGGAAAATTTTTGTTAGCTCGTTTTGAATTAAACATTTTAGATGCAATTCTGTACTTTACTCACTGTTGCATCTTAAAGCAAATATTATATATTTGAGGATAAATAGTCTGTATATTTTATAAGTATTTCATTTCACCTTGATGTTTCGTTTGGTGGTTGCAAAAATATTTGAATTATCATTTTAGCACGATTTTCGTGAGCCAATAACCCTGCCGTCTAGACTACACGGATGCAAATAATTCTATTCTATACATTTTAGTGTTTACGAGAATCGCAGTCTACGTGTGTTAGGTCACAGCCCAGCAGGCGCATGTTCATCGCTTCGGAAAGCGAGCAAAGCACGCGTCACACACGCGAACGCTGAAAATGGCACCGACGAGAAGCGCTATTCAGGAATGATCATTAGGTGCTTTGCCTAATTACACAAGCACCAAGGAGCATGTGCATGCTATGAGAGGAGTTACACGTGCTGGCGTCTCCAACAGTAACTTTTCTAAATAAGATCTAAAACAAATGCCACTTTTCCTTCAGGTAATACGAGCGTGTGGGGCACCTGTACCACATTCCCAGCACTCTCCGTGGTGCTTGGGCAATTCGCCGAAACATGCACTGCGTGACTCTTCGACCTTTCTTCACCAGCGTATCTGCCAGCCTCTGATAGAAGAACACATTTACGCTATCAATTTCACGAAACTAGCGAGCCGCGGCTTGAGCGCACCGAGTCGCAAAACCGGTTTTCTCAAAATCCCAATTGCTTCGTTTTTTTTTTTCTTTTCTATAGTTTAGCTTGTAGGCCAAAGTCATGCGTTGTCCAAACAAAGGTTATAATAATAATAATAATAATAATAATAATAATAATAATAATAATAAATAAGTCATAATAATAATAGTAATAATTGAAAAATACTAATAAACTTTCATTCTATTCGAACTACCAATCAATTATCAATTTGAGATGGAAGGAATCACCCTGTTTTCTCGCTGTTAGACGTGAGAAAGGCCGGCGTCAGCGTACGGGAGTGCCGGCCGTGCGCCTCGCTTCCCGCCAGTGACGTCACGTTTTGATGGCGGGGAAAACTGGAGAAAGACTAGGGTGAACGAAGTTTTGTTTTCGGTAGCGAACAAATTATCACTCTTTCAATTAACTAGAGTACATCTGGGGGAACGAGATAGCATTTCGGGATCAGAAAGTAATCCGCATTCAGATGACACCTTTAGATTAGGTAGTTAAAAAAATCGGCGTGGCGTAGTGTAAACGTATAAACGGCTCCATACTGTGGAATGATGACGATCCACTTTTTTACTTGTGTTCTTTCGGAATAAATTGAAATGGTGTTTTCTCTTTCCCCAGCAACGTTGTGACAGCCGACACAATAAGAAAATAAGTCAACCTTAAATGACTAGATGATCGAGTCTGAACCTCAGTAACGGTAACGTGCCAGTGTCAATAAGACACAAAAAGAACATTAACAAGACAAAGAAAGTTTCGTACGTATAAACAAAACGGCCTGTTTAGTTTTATTTTGTTTCTAATTTGTGTTTAACATATCCTGTTATTGTTTATTTTGTAGAAACCTGCTTCCAGCCAGGAGAAACATCGAACGAGTTTCTTTACATGGAGAGAAGACAATTTCAGCCAGAACGCATATGTCACGGTGGAGTCGGAGGACGGTGAAGCACCTGCTTGTAAACACTGCAACGAAATATGGGATGGGCGTGATCTTGGGGTGAGCTCGTCCCTCGAGCCTACTTGAGCCTCATCATTTTTCTTTCAGAAGAATTTATGAATTTCGTTTAAATACTTCAACAAAATACCGCTTTCAAAAGTCCGTCAAGCAACATTGGCGGTCGCCATTGCTTAGGGAGGAGGCTAGGTGGCGCAAGCTACCGCCCGTTACAAAGGGTATAGCCATTAACATCTATCCATTCATCCATCGGATACACAAAGCTTGTGATTGGTTCCGAGTCCTCGGCGAGGGCTGACGCAGCGCTCGTTTCCAATACGAGCTGAGCCGAGTTCGCGTCGGAAGACATGCTCAGGGTGTGTGAGCAAGCAATATGGCGGACAGGCGATGGTGCGGACATTTTTTGTTAAGGGTCCATTTGTCTCTCAAACGCGACTCCGACTGGTGTGTTTATACCGCGTCCTACATCCTAAAAAAAAAAAGTGGTCCTTCGATTTTCGCTCGATGACGCCACAGATGTGTTGTTCTGTTGCCGCTCGCAATTGTGGCGGTGTCACGGCAGCAGTGGTGGTGAATGTGGTATGGACGCCTGTTCTGCTGCAGGTTGCTCTCTAAGACTTTCCAGTCCACAGAGAAACTCGGCAGCCGGGAATCGGGACAAGACGATAATTACCAAGACCGCGACATCTAACAGCATGACACCCCGGCTTCTGAAACGTCTTTTGTTGCCACTTCGAGACCATTTTTAATGTGCGGGCGGAATAGGATGGTGGAAACACCAGCGCGGAGGCGCTTTCCAAGCGCCGTAATTCAACTACGTCTCCGTCTGGCAGTCCATTGTCCACGCACAAAAAAATAATGGTTCTGTAAAGTATGGTAGATTCCTTCTAAAGATAAAGTAATCAAAGAAGTATCGTTTCTACTTTTTTAAGGTGTGTGAAAAATAGTGTTGACACATCTCCCTATAATAAACAGCATAATAATTCTGTAAATCATAGAAATTCTTCTTTCTGCTTAAAATAAATGTGTGGTCTCGCAGTTTATCTGAACTGTAAATAACGCGGTGTGGTTAAAAAAAAAAAGAAAGCACTCCTGTGTGAATCCGCCGTACACTTACAGCGATAGCTGGGACACCTAATCAGGCCCTAATGTACCCTTGTGCACCAAGCACTTGTGTCTCTCTCATCTGACGCGGAGGAGCAATGGCCAATGTCTAGTCGGGGAATGAAACTCGCCTATAGCTACGAAGCAAGACGGGTAAATGATGTCACGTGACTGCTAGCGTAGTCATGTTACATCATGAAGTCATGTTACACATCGCGAAGTGACGTAACACTTCGATGTCACATGACGCCGTAACATCCCGTAACTATGTGACATCACGTGAGGACGTGACGTCTCGCGACTTTGTGACGTCACGGTGCCACATAACATAGTCGACGACGCACGCTCTAAATCATTTCGAGTTTGTGAAGGGGGGGGGGGGGAGTGTAGCCAATAACAGCTATTCCTGTAAACATATGATTAAGCACACTACTGTCCAGAACAATTGAGGAACAAATGATTGCGCTTTGCGGAGCGGGCCACAAAACTTCGTATTTTTTTTACCTCGAAAAGTCATTTTTGAAGGATTTTACGAGGTTTCGTTTGGACTGATAAAGCAAAGTACACTTTCTAATGAGAATAATTTGTGCAACATTTTACTTGCACTTTTGGAGTTCGCCATGCTTGGCTTTGACTGTCATGGGTGCGAAATTATACAACGTTCATTAATTATAAATGTGATTCTGTTACAAATTGTAGTAAAGATTAAGAGAAAGCTAAGGCACCTGCGGTTGAACCAGGCCAATGTTCTGGAAAATGGTTTCTCTGTCTGTTAATAGTGTTTTAAATAATTGCTCCAAACGTGGCGTTTTATATCTAAACATTTTGCCGACGTAACCCACAACATTTGCGCTGTTCTCAGAGACAAAAATTGGGTATTCTCTTTTTTTACAGGAACATGAGAAGGCTTGTCCTAAAAAAGGAGTCCAATGCCGTGACTGTGATGAATGGATCAAAATGGAGGAGGAGAGTAACCACAAGGTGAGTGATGCTCTAACATAAGTGTGGGAGATTAATTGCCGAAGGAACACTACAGGCGGATGTTGCTCATGACTAGATAATCATATAGGAAATCACAATTTGCTCCAGGATGCGTATGGAAGAAAGTATTGTGGAGTAAGACAACATGCCGATTTCGGCGCTTGATCGCCGCGTATTAACGGACGCCACATCACCTGGCTTAGAGGGGGGGGGGGGGGGAGGGGGGGGGAGGACGTGGAGAGAGGGGAGAGAGAGGGGGTTCCCGAGGCTTGGGTAAGCACACCACAGGAACTCCCTCACTAGCCTTTAACATGCTGCCAGATTTAATTACGCGTGGCTAAAGGCTAGCGCGGGAATCACTGAGGCCTGTCTGCCTAAGACTTAAGACCTCACCCTTGATGTCCGTGACAACGTGCAAATCTGAGTGCCGAGGAGGACGTGTTGGTTTACTGGACAAGCTTTTCCGAAAATGCCTCAGCGATACCATTGGCGTTTTAGAAATGCGTGAAGAGCACTACAGGAACTTATAGTGCCTATAATAACTGAATAAAATAATGACATGTTCGAGCTAATCAGCCCTATTTAAAGTGATGAGGTCTAGTGGTTCTTCCCTTGACGTCTGAAACAGTACACCTGGAGGGCTAAGGTCAGAGTATAGGCATGTCTTCCTTCATAGTCCAAAGTCATAATTGTGGAGAATTTCCCACTTCCATCAATTGGGATTTGTTAACATACCACATTTGTAGTTTGAGGCTGCATAAATTAATTAGACAGTTGACAGGGATGCAGTATATGCGTACATAATGTTTTTCATATCAGATCCTTGATAATATTATTTTTTTATTTTATTTGATCAACGTATTTTGCCGAGAGTAACATCAAATATTTAACGTTAGAATTTGAAATGTTTTACCTTTAAGGAAAACTTTCAATACCTACATCTATAGTCGGCGAGAGGTCAAGAACGAAGTGGAAGCTCTCCCACCTCTTTCCACTTACCCGGAGCGATCGCCGAAGAGGAGGCGACCTCCTCTCCACCGTTTGCTCTGCTAATGTCACGGACTGTAGTAACACGACCTTTGCGGCAACTCCAATATCACAACTGCGGGAGAGAGACATAACAGAACGGAGAAGATGAAACTCACGCCGTGCTGGAATTCCTCGTGAACAGCCCTATCCACTAGGCGCACCGAAGTGAAAAATAAAGAAAAAAAATAGAGAAAGATATAAGCGCGCTCTTGGTGGGATCGCTAAAAGCCTTGATAGTTTGCTCGTTTAGCGCGTGCTAGAAGAGTGCGTCGTAGGCGTCTGCTTGATTACGTGTTGTGACTGCGCCGGAGTAACTAGGCATCTACTGAGCAAGATGCGCGGCTGGCACTCGAGTAACTTGCATCTAGTCAGGAAAACGCGAGGCTGGCGCTCGCGTTTTTAAATGCTATTCTATTTGAAAACGCGAGTGCTAGCTTCTCACGTTTATGCAGATAATTGCAATGTAATAAATGGTGTCCCCGAAAATGTTTCATATCCTTCATTTTATGGATATCAACCATACGTTGAAGAGCTGTCAGACATTTTTGCGTCTGTGTTTGGGGAATGTACGATACAGAAAGCGTAGAATATGGTCTGTTTGAAATAATTGCAAATATTCAAAATGCCTAAAAAATTTTTTTTTTTTTTTATGAAATAAATAACGCATCGTTAAACGCTCAGTTCCCTTATGCGGCCGGATCCAGACGCCAAAGTGTTGGAAGGAGCCGTTCTCTCGTTAAAATTTAAATGCTTTAGGAAATTTTCAACGGGCCATTGGAACTCCATTGCAAATGGTCTAATTTATCCAATGGGGTGCCAATGACAACACAATATTGGAATACATTGGAAGCCTATTGGCACTTCATTGAAAGTGGTATCCAATTTATCCAACGTGGTGCCAATGACTGCCCAATATCTGAAACCTTTGGATGCCCATTGACACTTTATTGGAAATAGTGTCCAATTTATATAATGATGTGACGATGACTTCACGATATTGAAAAACATTGGAAGCCCATCGGTACTTCTTGTATACAATTTATCCAATGGGCTGCGAATGACTACAATATAAAACAACATTGGAATCTCATTAGAACTTTATTGGAAGTCGTATGCAATTCATCCGTTGGGGGGCCAATGACCACTCGATATTGGGCAACAATGGGAGCTCATTGGCACCACATTTGAAGTGGTTTCCAATTTATCCAACGGGATTCCAATAAATTCCGAATATTGGTGATAGAGAGGATAAAGAGGGTCAAACATGGCCTTATTTTGAAATACATTTCCAATATTGGCTACAGAGAGGACACAATGGGCCGATGATGGCCTCTTTTTCCAAGATATTCCCAATGTTGGCTCAATGGCTTGTGGTGCTTGGGGAGTGTTTGTTCGATTGTGTTTCCAATTACAGAACGTGGTGGACACAATTCTGGATCTTCAACAGAAAATAAAAGAAATGGAGCGGTGCAACGTATGTATATTCATTTTCAGTAAACAATAATAAAGTTAAATATTTTTATTAGAAACGCATGTGCAACTTTGACATACTAATGCAATG